>QJNY01000440.1:0-69317 GCA_004155945.1 Monosporascus sp. mg162 | reverse complement strand
GGCTTGGGGACCAAGCCACTGGAGGAGGGGCATAGTGTTACGGGTTGGGAGTACCGTGACAGCTCCAGTATATATGCAGCTGCAAGCACCAGAATGATTGCCACAATTGCGATCATTCCGCCAATCTTTTGCCCCTGGCGCAACGGTATGGTGCAGCCGTAACAATAATAACCTGCCCCGGCAAAAAACACCATAAAAGTTTATAGGTTTGATGCAAAAAAAGGGGAAAAAAAACAGCCTACCAGAAAACAAAAAGGCAAAAAAAGAGAACCTACCATTAACGAGAAACTAAACATCTTCGCGAAAAAAGTCAGGACCTTAAAAAACGAAAACGCTAAATTCGTTCGATAACAAAAATCTTCGACTTTGCCCTTATTTAAAGCAAATAAGATTCGCAAAGGTATAATTTCCCTTTCTAGTTACCATAAAATGCCGGAAGTTAAGGGCTACAAGCCAACCCCTTTAAAACCTTATAATGGAACCACAGATATGGAAGGATTCCTGGTCCAGGCCAAATTTTACCTTAAATTTTATAAGAATTTTTTAACGGAAGATTACCAAAAGGTAATAGCTATTTTTCAGCTGCTTGCTGGAAAAGTTTTCTTATAATCTAAACCCATTATAAATAACTACCTTATAAACTACCTTAACCAGTTTTCCGATTTAATTAATTATGTTTTCGGCAATTATAAATACTTTAAAAAAAGAATGCGAGCTTTATTTGGAAATTCCGATAAAGAACAATATACGGTCGAACAGTTATATCTTTTTCAGCAAATTAAGTTAACAGCCGAATATGCAACTAAATTTAATTGTTTTGCATTAATCTTTAACTTCCCAAAAAGCGTATTATTTTATCCCTTTTACGACGGCCTAAAATTACAAGTTAAGGATAAGATATATAAAGTACCTAAAATAAGCCCTTTCCAGGATTACATTAATAAAACCATTATTGCCGATCGACGTACCTTTAAAAGATACCTAAAGAAAAAAAGATTTAATAAAAAGAAAAATAATCAAAGCTTAAGCAGCAAGTTTTAAAAGGACAAAACTAAGGGCAAATTCCAAAAAAAAGCAGGCATTATTTTAAAAAAGCCCAGGAAAAACAAATCGAATATTAAATATTTCAACTATAATAAAAAAGGTTACTACAAAAACGAATATCGCTTCCCAGTAAAAAGGGATCTTAAGAAAAAAGGAATTCCTTAACCTTAAAAAAAGGTTAAGATAACCAAACAAAAATTAAATAACGAAAGTAAGGAAGAAAAAAAAATTAGTTCCATTTTTTCCCAGTAAGAATTCATTATTACAACCATATACTACGAATAGAATGGCAACCCAAAGTACGAACGTTACCCGATTTGTTAAAATCGAACGATTAAAGCTTACAGATATTATCCCGGACAAAAAACCTTTAGGATAATTATAAGATTAAAATGCATTTGTTATTTAAATAAGTAACGATGCAAAATGCACGATAAATATAGCCAGTTGCGCCTTAATACAATAATATACGATCCAATATTTTTAAAGCCCAGTAAGGCTTCCAAGGTTAAAAAATCGATTCGCTTAAATATTATGGATTTAAAACCAGTCCATAATTACGACCTGTTTCATTTTTCCGCATGTTATAATAATAATTATCTAACCTATTTCCGTACTAAAGAAAATAATAACTATTGGCCCGGATGGGATAAAAAAACGCCTATTAAACCCGACGACGACTGCCGATGCATTAAAACTTCCAGATAGCCGGAATACCCCCGATTTTGCTACCTTTACCCCGAGTTAGCCTAAAGCCAAAGGGCCATTACCTAAGGATGCCTATGTTATGCCCTTATACTATGCATAATGTACGAAATCTTGGATATAGGAGTCGACCCCTTAAAGATTTTACCCCCAAAACCAGAACCCCTTTAAATATCGGAAGTAAGGATTTTAAGATCAATTTGCCAAATCGGCAAAAGGAAATGGTTTACTTGCATAAACGATAAGTATTCCAAACATGCAATCAAAAAGGCCCGAAAATAAAAACGCCTTTTAGCTAACAAAATTAATAAGTTAAAAAATTACGCAGGCTTTCGAAACTAAGGCATTAAAAAGCCTTAACCTTTAAAACCTTATCCGAGGCAAAAATTGGAATACGCAATCAAATCGAAATTCCACTTTAATATAAAGGTTAAATATTTAAGGCCATAATCGATTTAGGAGCAAAAAAAAACTTTATTTTACTATTAATAACAGAAAAACATCGGATCCTTTAAAGATATAAGCTGAAGTTATACAAACTGTTCACAATCGACGGAAGCTTATCCAAGTATAAAAATGAACAAGTTTTCAAAAAAACGGAAAAACTTTTAATGCAAATTTAAGGACATTTAAAAAAAATCAAGCTGGATATAGCCGACATTTCAGGACATAATATTATCCTGGGAATACCGTGGTTCCGTTTTAGCAACCTTTATATCGATTGAAAAATCCAGAAATTTTTTTGGGACTACCTTATAGTTTTTTTAAAAGAAGAATTCCGAGAAATCTGCTATTTAATCCGAGAAACCAAAGTAATAAACCTAACTGCTAAAATCCCTCCTAAGTATTAAAGGTTTAAAAAATTGTTTAAAAAACGAATACGAAAAGAATTACCCGACCATAATTAATGGGATTATAGGATTCTTATTAAGGAAGGACATTATCCAAAACTTTACCAGATTTACTACATAAATCCAAAAAAAGCTAAGGCCTTATGGAAAAATTTATAACGAAACCTTAAGCGTAAATACATTTAAGAATTTGAATTTCCCGCAGGATACCCCGTTATAATAGTACCAAAAATAAAAGATAAAAAAATCCGAATTAATAAAGATAAAGATTTTATGTACCGAAAAATTTACGATTACCGACAGTTAAACGATATTACTATCAAAAATAAATACCTTTTTATTTTTATAAATATTATAAAGGAAAATATCAATAAGGCCAAATGGTTTACGGCGTTAAATTTACCAAACGGTTATTACTTAATCCGAATAATTAAAGAAAAAAAATGGAAAATTGCTTTTAAAATAATTTATAAACTTTACGAATATAAGGTAATGCCTTAAGGACTTATTAATGCCCCCGTTAGTTTTTAACATATATTAATAATTATTTTACGAAAATTTCTCGATAAGTTTATGTTTATTTACTTAAATAACATTCTTATTTATTTTAAAACCTTAAAAAAGTACAAGAAACATATTACCTAAATGCTGGAAGCATTCGAAAAAGCAAACCTGCTGGTTAATACCGAAAAAAGCGTATAACATACCCAGAAACTAGATTTTTTAGGCTTTACCATTACCTTAAAATAGATTTAGATCCAGGACTTTAAGATAAAAGTAATTAAGAATTGGCCGATTCCCGATAAAGTAACCGTTACCGACGTCCGTTAATTTTTAAGATTTACGGGCTACGTACGCAACTTAGTTAAAGATTTCGGAAAAATCGCTAAACCCCTAACGAACCTTACCATTAAAAAGTACATTAAAAAAGAATTCGAATTTCCAAAAAAAGCCAAAAAAGTAATATAAATACTTAAGGACCAAATTACCAACGCCCTTATTATAAAATTACCTAACCATAATAAAAAAAAACGGCTAAAAACCGACGCATTAAATAAAACCTTAAAAATAATCCTAAAATAACAGGAAGATAACGGAAAGTAACATTTAATAACCTATTATTTTAAAGCCCTAAAAAATACAAAGCTACGATACCCTATTTACGACAAAAAATTATTAGCAATTATTATAGTACTTAAAAAATAAAAACCTTACCTTAATAAAATTAAAAAACCTTTTAACGTTTACTTTAATTACAAAAATCTTACTTATTTTATAACGACTTAAAACCTTAACAAACGATACGAAAATTAAATAATTTTCCTATTTAAGTTCAATTTTAAGATTTATTATATTAAAGGCCAAAAAAACATCCAGGCGGATATCTTAAGCCGAAAAAAAGATTACGATATCAAAATTCCCAAACGACGCATGCAAATATTACAACCTATAAAAAAAGGTACCTTACAATTATATAAAATATTAAAAAAACCTACTTCCGAACTTTTATCCTAATTTAAAAATTTTTATAATTTTAATAAATAAAAAGAAATTAAACAATTAAAAGGATAATCTAAAAATTAATTATTATACCGCGGAAAGGTTTACATTTTATAAGAATAACAAAAACAATTTATTAAAGAATTTTACGAAAATCCGTTATATAAACATTAAGGAATTTTTAAAACAATTAAGCAACTTTAAAAAAAGTACGATTTCCCGGAATTTAGAAAAACTGTCGAACAAGTAGTTAAAAATTACAACGTTTGCAACAAAGCCAAAACAGTTCGCTACAAATTATACGGATTGTTATAACTTACCGAAATTCCAAACAAAATATGGAATATCATAACTTAAGATTTCATCACCGGCTTACCCCTATCCAAAAACCCCGTTACCGGAATCCAATTGTAACGAACCTGTCATACATCCACCTGGAAGTATGAGCAGTATCCGGAATAGGGTCTTGATTTGCAGGTAACAATAATGCGAAAAATAATTCAGTAATCTGTTCGTTAAAAAGGTTTGCAGATTTTTCCCTTAATCGGAGAACGGTGCCTCTGATTAAAGGCTTAGATTAATAGCTAAAAAACAAAACTAAATAAATACTATTTACATGAAAATTCTGACTATTATATATCCTTTTGATATTAAATAAGTATATCTGTAATCTTTTGGCTTTACCAAATTACCCAAATCCCTTAATTTAGTTAATCTGTTAAATTAAACAAATCACGTAATTACGTAATTTAATAAAAACCTACCGACTATAAGAATTTCCTTTAATACGAACCGTCAAGTAAATCGTAACATTATTTTCCTCCCCTCAGGATTTTTGTCCTAAAGATAAAAATGTAAATATCTTCCCACCTCTAATTAAAACCGTTCTTCTTAACTGCCAGCTTACCATAACGGGTCGTATAGAAAAACAAGTACGTAAGGTACGTACGAACCAGCGTTAATCCCATAACAGCCGTTCGGACTTTATCCGTACTTACGGTTTTAAAGTTTTGCCTTATTCCAATTATTTATTATTTAAAAAGGAACAGTATTTTATAATAAAAGGTTCGTTAAACTGTTACCACTGCACTCGTCGTTAGCGTTACTACGACGGAAACGCTATTACTATATCTTCCTTAGAAAATATCGGGTCGGAACGTAACCGTTTTCAAAAAAAGCGTCGCGCCGCCGAGGATGAATTCGTAAAGTTACAACGGAAGTTTCAAGAAAAGATATCGAAAAAAATAAACAAGCTACAGCGGTTGCGCCGTTAAAAAGATATTTTAAAGAAAAAGGCATTTAAAATATTAAAGGAAGGTTACAAACTGGACCAATTAGAAAAAAAAAAAAGGATGGAAAAAAAGCAGCAGCACATAAAGGAAAAGCAAACGCGGCTTGCTTCGGAAATCAACGCCAACATGAAAGCGTCCGTTTCTATCGACTGGAACGCCGAGGGCTTAAATTTGGGGGTTGGACCTTTGTCGCCAGCGACCTTGGCCGCGTTGGAAACGGTCGGTCAGGATTTTGGCGGTAAAACGTTTTAACCAGGTTTTTCGCATTCGTTAAGTACTTAAGGAATTTCCAAGTATTATCTTCGGGTAGGTAATCCTTTTATTTAATTAGGTACTGGATTTTGTCGTTGATTATTCTTGAATCCAGTATTTTTTCGATTTCGTATTCGTCGGTATTTTCCTCGATTTCCAAGTTTATTTCCAACAGGGCGTTACTGGGTATTGGTTTTAGCAGGGAAATGTGGAAAATAAGATATATTTTTATTATTTTGGGTAGCGACAGTCGATAGTTGGTTTTGGAAATAACTTCGTTAATCTTAAACGGACCGAATTTTTTAAAATCAAGTTTGTTATTAAGTTTCTTAGTTTTGATTTGTAAGATATTTAAGGTTGCGTTTTGTTTTTGGCGTAGCAGATAAACTTTATTTCCTTTCGATAAAATTGGTCCCTTAATTTTTTTCTTATTATAATACTAAGCTATCCGTTATTAAAGAAATTGCAGCTTAATTTTAAGGCAAGCTTAGATAGTTTTAACTTCGGTTATTATCGTTTCCGCTTTAGGTATTATTAAGGTAATTTTTGAAGTTTTATTAAATGGTTGCTTTAGTTATTAAGTTTCTACGTTTTATCCATATACGGCTATATAAAGTAAAACGCCCATATCTTCGTTAACAGATATATTATAAGCTATTTATGCCAGCAAAAATAATTTTACCCAGTTATCCTGCTGGTAATTAACATAACTTTTTAGGTATTGCTTTAGGGTTTGGTTTAACCGTTTTGTTTGTCCATCGGTTTAAAGGTGATACGCTGTAAAAAATTTAAGTTTAGCGCTAATCTATTTAAAAAAGCTGGTATTAAATTTGGAAATAAACAACTTATTTCTGTTTGAAATAATCCTTTCTGGGATTTTATGTTTATCGAAATAATGTTTTACGAATACGTAGGTTAACTATTTTGCTATTATATTTCCTTTAAAAGGTAGGAAATATTTATATTTAATGAGTTTATCAACGATTACCCATATTCCGTCGTACTAAACTTTAATAACGGGGTCCTTAAATAAAGGTAAGCCGGTAATAAAGTTTTAAGTTATAATGTTTTATGTTTTGTTTAAAATCTTAATAGATTGTAGCAGTTTATATGGTTTATAGCGAACTGCCTTAACTTTATTGCAAATATTGCAGTCTTTAACTATTTGTTCGACGGTTTTTCTGAATTCTGGGAAGTCGTACTTTTCTTGGAATCGTTTAATCGTTTTGAAGATTCCTTAATATCCATATAACGGGTTTTCGTAAAATTTTTTAACAAATTATCTTTATTTCTTTCGTAGGATGTAAACCTTTCCGTGGTACAGTAGTTAATTATTAAGTCGTCCTTTTAATTATTTAATTTCTTTCTGTTCGTTAGAATTATAAAAGCTTTTAAATTAGGCTAAAAGTTCGGGAATAAGTTTTTTCAGTATTTTATACAGCTGTAAGGTACCTTCTTTTATAAGTTGTAATATTTATATACGTCGTTTAAGGACCTTAATGTCGTAATCTTCTTTTCGGCTTAAGATATCCGCTTAAATATTTTCCTTACCTTTAATGTAATAAATTTTGAAATTAAACTTAAATAGGAAAATTATTTAGTTTTTATGTCGTTTATTAAGATTTTAAGTTGTTATAAAGTAAGTAAGGTTTTTATGGTTAAAGTAAATATTAAAAGGTTCTTTAGTTTTATTAAGGTAAAATTCCTATTTCTTAAAAGCTATAATAATTGCCAACAACTTTTTGTCGTAAATAAGGTATCGTAATTTTACGTCTTTTAAAGTTTTGGAATAATAGGCGATTAGGTACCATTTTCCGTTATTTTCCTGTTGTTCTAAAATTGCTTTTAGGGTTTTATTTAATGCGTTAATTTTTAGTTGTTTCTTTTTGTTGTAGTTAGGTAATTTTATAATAAGGGTATTGGTAATTTGATCCTTAAGTGTTTACATTACTTCCTTAACTTCTTTTGGGAATTCGAACTTTTTTCCAGTATATTCTTTAATGGTAAAATTCGTTAAAAGTTTAGCGATTTTTCCGAAATCTTTAATTAAGTTACGTACGTAACCCGTAAATCTTAAAAATTGACGGACGTCGGTAACGGTCGTTTTGTCGGAAATCGGCCAATTTTTAATTGCCTTTATTTTAAAGTTCTGGATTTAAATCTATCCTAAAGTAATAATAAAGCTTAAAAAGTTTAGCTTTTGGATATACCATACGCTTTTCTCGGCGTTAACCAATAGGTTTGCTTTTTTAAATGCCTTTAATACTTGGGCGACATATTTCTTATATTCCTTTAGGGTTTCAGAATAAATAAGAATGTCGTCCAAATAAACAAATACAAATTTGTCGAAAAATTTTCGCAGGATGGTTATTAACATATGTTGGAAACTGGCAGGGGTATTAATAAGTCCTTAAGGTATTACTTTGTATTCGTAAAGTCCGTAAATTATTTTAAAAGCAATTTTTTATTTTTCGCTTTTGGCTATTCGGATTAAATAATAGCCGTCCGGTAAGTTCAACGCCGTAAACTATTTAACTTTGCTAATATTTTCCTTTATGGTATTTATAAAGGTAAAGGGATATCCATTCTTAATAGTAATATCGTTTAACTGTCGGTAGTCGTGGACTTTTCGGTATATAAGGTTTCCATCTTTATTAATTCGGATCTTTTTATCTTTTTTTTTTGGTACCATTATGACGGAGTATTTTACGGAAGATTTAAATTCTTAAATATATCCGTACTTAAGGTCTCGTTGTAAGCTTTTTTATAAGGCTTTAACCTTTTTAAGGTTTATGTAATAAATCTGATAGAATTTTGGATAATATCTTTTTTTGATAGGAATTCTGTAATCCTATTAATTATAATCGGGTAACTTTTTTCGTGTTTGTTTTTTAAATAGTTTTTTAAACCTTCGGTACTTAGGGGGTACCTTAACAGTTAGGTCCATTACTTTGGCTTTTCGGATTAAATAGCAGATTTTTCGGGATTTTTCCTTTAAAGAAACTGTAAAGTAATCCCAAGAAAGTTTTTGGGTCTTCTAATCGATATAAGGGTTGCTGGAACGGAGCTACGGCATTCCAAGGATAATGTCGTATCCTAAAATATCGGCTACGTCCAGCTTGATTTTTTCTAAATATTCTTGGATTTGTACTGGAAATTTTTCCGTTTCCTTAAGTATTCGTTTATTTTTATACTTGGATAAGCTTCCGTCGACTGTAAGTAATTTATACGACTTTAACTTATATCTCCAGGGAATCCGATATTTTTCTGCTACCGATAGTAAAATAAAGTTTTTTTTTGCTTTTAAATTAATTATAGCTTTAAATATTTTGTTTCCGTATTGGAAAGGAATCTTAATTTAATTGCGTTATTTAATCTTTGCTTCGTATAAGGTTTTGTAGGTTAAGGCTTTTCGATACCTTAATTTCGAAGGTTTACGTAATTTTTTAACTTATTAATTTTATTCGCTAAAAAGTATTTCTATTTTCGGGTTTTTTTAATTACATGTTTGGAATATTTATTATTTATGCAAGTAAACCATTTTCTTTTGCTAATTTGGCAAATTAATTTCGAAACTTTTATTTCCGATATCTAAAGGAATTTTGATTTTAAGGGTAAGATTTTTAAAGGGTTAACTCTTATATTCAAAATTTCGTGCATTATGTACAATATAAGGGCGTAACATAGGCATCCTTAGGTAATAGCCTTTTGGCTTTAAGCTAACTTGGGGTAAAGGTAATAAAATCGGGGGTATTCCGGCTATCTGGAAGTTTTAATACATCTGTATTCATCGTCGGGTTCGGTAGGTATCTTTTTATCCCATCCGGGCCAATAGTTATTATCTTCTTTAACGCGGAAGTAAATTAGATAATTATCGTTATGATATACGGAAAAATGAAGCAGGTCGTAATTACGGACTGGTTTCGAATCCGGCGTATCTGGACGAATTAGTTTTTTGATTTCGGGGGCCTTACTGGCTTTTAAGGATATTAGATCATATATTACCGTATTAAGGCGTAACTAATTATGTTCATCGTATATTTTATACCGCTGTTTATCCAAATAACAAATATATCCTAGCCTTATAGCTATTTTGGAAATTTCTTATCCTGGATAATATCTGTAGGCTTTAATCGTTCGGTTTTAACAAGTCGGGTAACTTTCGTATTTTAGGTCGTTATTTTGTTCGTAATATATAGTTGCAATGGTGAATTTTTGCTGGGAAGAAATGGAACTAATTTCCTTTTTTTTTTTACTTTCGCTGTTTAATTTTTGTTTAGTTATTTTAACCTTTTTCTGGGGTTAAGGAATCCTTTTTTTCCTGGAGTCCTTTTTTGCTGGAAAGTAATATTCGCTTTTGTAATAGCCTTTTTTGCCACAGTTAAAACATTCAACATTTAACTTATCTTTCTTGGGCTTCTTTAAAGTAATATTTGCTTCTTTTTGAAATTTACCTTTGGTTTTGTTTTTTTAAAACTTGCTGCTTGAATTTTAGTTATTTTTCCTTTTGTCGGATCTTTTTTTCTTTAAGTACCTTTTAAAGGTACGTCGATCGGCAATAATAATTTTATCAATGTAATCCTAAAAAGGGCCAATCTTAAGTATTTTGTACATTTTATTTTTGACTTGCGATTTCAAGCCGTTATAAAAAGGATAAAACAAAGCGTTTTCTGGAAAATTAAAAATTAATGCAAAGCGATTAAACTTAATTGCATATTCGGTTGCTAACTTGGTTTGCTGGAGGAAATGTAACTATTCGACCGCATGCTATTTTCTATCGGAATCTTCAAATAAAGTTCGCATTTTTTCCTTAAAGTATTTATAATTACCGAAAACATAATTAATTAAATCGGAAAATTAGTTAAAATAATTTATAAAGTAATCGTTCATAATAAATTCTAACCATAAAAGAACTTTTCCAGTAAGCAGCTGAAAAATGGCTATTACCTTTTAATAATCTTCCGTTAGAAAATTCTTATAAAACTTAAGGTAAAATTTAACCTAAACCAGGAATTTTTTTACATCTGTAATTCCATTATAAGGTTTAGGAAAAGTTGGCTTATAACCTTTAACTTCCGGCATTCTATAGTAATTGGAAAGGGGAACTATATCTTTGCAAGTTTGGTTTGCACCAAATAAGGGAAATATCGAAATCTTATTTTTAATTCGCAATTATCGGGCAAGCCTAGTATTTTCTTATCGTAATGCATAAAGTTCTGTTACCAAGATATCCAGTTTTTCGTCGACTGTAAGCTTTCCTTTTTTGCCCTTTTATTTTTTTGGCCGTTTTTCTTTTCCTTCCTTAACTTCTGGATCCTAGATTTTAATAATTTCTTTCGCTGGAAGGGATTATTGCTAGGGCTAAAAGGAAAAAAGTTTTCTTTAAGATCGGGTAAAAGGAAGTGCCATGTTGTCGATTAAGGAAAAAATATTTTCAATAAGGAGTAAATCGTTTAATTTGGTTACTAATCCTTTACTAACTAATAACGGTAATCGAATATGTTATTTATTTTCTAAACGTCGTTCTATAATGTCGTCTTTATTACGTTCAAAAAAACTTATGCCTAACTGGACCTTAAATTATTCGTCGGCTATTAATTAAAAAACTATCAAAATGTAACGAACCTATTATACATCCACCTGGAAGTATAAGTAATATCCGGAATAAAGTCTTGATTTGCAGGTAATAATAATGCGAAAAATGATTTAATAATTTGTTCGTTAAAAAAATTTGCAAACTTTTCCTTTAATCGGAAAACGGTACCTTTAATTAAAGGCTTAAATTAATAACTAAAAAGCGAAACTAAATGGGTACTATTTACATAAAAGTTCTGACCATTATATATCCTTTTAATATTAAATAAATATGTCTGTAATTTCTTGGTTTTACCAAATCACCCAAATCCCCTAATCTGGTTAATCTGTTAAATCAGACAAATCACGTAATCACGTAATCTGACAAGAACCCACCGACTGTGGGAGTTTCCTCCAATACGAACCGTTAAGTGGATCGTAACACCAATATAACGGAATATAGGTAATTATCGACAGATTCACCAAATATAAATACTTTCTACCCTTTAAAGGAAACGCAATAGCAAAATAATTAACCTACGTATTTATAAAATATTATCTCGATAAACATAAAATCCCAAAAAGAATTATTTTAAACAAAAACAAATTATTTATTTCCAAATTTAATACCAACTTTTTCAAACAAATTAACGCCAAACTTAAATTTTCCATAACGTATTACCTTTAAACTAATAAACAAACAAAACGGTTAAACCAAACCCTAAAACAGTACCTAAAAAGCTATGTCAACTACCAGTAGGATAATTAAGTAAAATTACTTCCGCTAGTACAGGTAACTTACAACACATCCGTTAACGAAAACATAAGCATTTTATCCTATACAGCCGTATATAAACAAAACGCAAAAATTTAACAACCAAAGCAACTATTCAATAAAGCTCCAAAAATTACCTTAATAACACCCAAAGCAAAAACGATAATATTTAAAATTAAAATCATCCAAACTCGCTTTAGAATTAAACTGCAATTTCTTCAACAACAAATAATTCAATATTACAATAAAAAAAAATTAAGAAACCAATTTTATCGAAAGGAAATAAGGTTTACTTATTACGCCAAAAACAAAACGCAACCTTAAACATCTTACAAATTAAAATTAAGAAACCCAGTAACAAACTTAATTTCAAAAAACTCGGTCCGTTTAAAATCGACAAAGTTATTTCCAAAACCAACTATCGACTGTTACTACCCAAAACAATAAAAATATACCCTGTTTTCCATATTTCCCTACTAAAACCAACTCCCAATAACGCCCCGCTAAAAACAAGCTTAAAAGTTAAGGAAAACACCGACGAATACGAAGTCGAAAAAATACTGGATTTAAGAATAGTCAACGACAAAATCCAATACCTAATCAAATAAAAAAACTACCCACCTAAAAATAACACTTAAAAACCCTTCAAGCACTTAACGAATGCGAAAAACCTAGTTAAAACGTTTCACCGCCAAAATCCTAACCGACCGTCTCCAACGCAGCCAAGGTCGCGGGCGACAACGGTCCGACCCCCAAATCCAAACCTTCGGCGCTCCAATCAAAGAAAACGGACGCCTCCGTATTAGCGTTAATCTCAAAAACAAGCCGCGCTTGCTTTTCTTCCATACGACGCTACTCTTCCTCCAGTTTCTTTTACTTTTCCAATTAATCCAACTTATAACCCTTTTTTAATATGGCAAAAGCCTTCTTTTTCAAAACGTCTTGCTGGAAACGCAAACGTTTCAATCGACTAAAAAGCTCCATTAATTTATCTTTTACCTTACGTTGCTTCTTTTGCAACCGTTCTCGTTTTTCCTTAATTTTTATTAAAAAATTTATTTCCAGTACGTTATAGGCCGGACGTTAACGACGGGTACAACAACTACAACTTAAAAGGTTAATCACAAAGAAATAATCGGTTTCCTTAAAGCGAATATAGTTCGAACAAAGGTTAACTTTAAAGCCGAATTTTTTAATATAATCCGCGCGGTTATTACGCGCCTTGCGTTAATTAAATCGAGGTTTTTTCTTTCCTTTTTTCTTTTAAATACGGCCTGTTATGATGAAATTAATTAAAAAATCCCTATATTTTCTCCAATTACCAAAGGGGTTACTTACGGTTCTTATCTTTAGGATAAAAATCCTTGGAAAAGGGAAATGGTATTACAAGAACAGGGATTTTTGTCTAAAAGAAACCAAGTTCTTAAAGGTTAACGCGGACGCGGCTAAACCTCGGACCAAAAAAAGGCTTAGCCCTTAAGGTAATCTAATTAATTTAAGTAATTTATTAAATCACTTAAATCATATAAATCAGCGACATACTTACTATGGAAAGTTGGATATATAATGGATAAATCCTTATATAAATAACACCAGATTTATTTTGCTTTTTAGCTATCAATCTAAGCCTTTAGTCAAAGGTACCGTTCTCCGATTAAGGGAAAAGTCCGTAAACCTCTTTAACGAATAGATTACTGAATCATTTCTCGCACTATTGTTACCTGCAAATCAAGACCCCATTTCGGATACTGCTTATGCCTCCAGGTGGATGCATGACAGGTTCGTTACACATATTTCGAAGTTGGTAATTTTTTAAGATTTCGTTATCGTATTCGAATACTTAAAAAAAAACCTTGTCCTGGTTTTTCAGAACCCCTAAAAAGTATCGAAACGTTATAATTAATATATCTTGCTTTCGATTCTTTAAATAAATATCCTAGATATATTTTAAGTACTTGTCGGTCGTAAATATAACGTATTTATACTTTTTAGGGTTTTCCTCGAAATCTATAAAGTCGATGGCGATTCGTTATCCTAATCGGAAGGCTCCTTTTTTCGGCTCGCGGCGTACTTACCTCTTGGCTTTCGCCTTGCCGCATGCTTGGTATTCGACTGTTGTAAAACCCTTCAGGCGGATTTCTCTTATATAGGACTGTAACTGGACGATTATTTCGGGCTCTGGATGTCCTAGTTTTAGGTGCTATATCGTACCGTTACCGATTTGTAAAAGTTTCGTTATATATAAGTTAACGTTTTATTTATAAACTGCGAAAGTTATATAAGTAACTGTTATGTTAATGTTTTCGATAACGAATTGATTAAATTTATTTATTAACGTAACAATTATTTGGTTATACTTATTTCGAATAAAGTTGTTAATTTTCCGGTTATCTTTTTAATACTCCTTTTTTCGGAGTTGCCGAAAAGATACCAAGTTATATACGAAGTTCTCGCAGTAGATTACGTTATACAAACGTAACGTTTTGGAGCCCTTAAGATTTTAAAGCAGTATATTTATTTCTTTATATTCTTTAATCGGAACGAAATTGTTTTTTGCGTATATACCGTCGCCTTGGATCGTTATTTTATAATTTAAGAATTTGTTAATTAAATTAAAGATATATATAGTAAACCCTAAATCCAAAATAGGCGAATTTTTTAAGAGGTAAAATGCGACGTTTATTACATTACGTTAATTAAAAATTAAAAAGTATGTTAGTAACGTACCACACCACCGAGTCGGCCACACTATCGAGTTGGCCGGTTTTCTCAATCTTGCAACTTCCCAACTTTAATCATTAATTGTTTAACAATAATAACATGGAACGTTTTACGAAAGAAGCTAGGATAAACTTAGCTATTTAGGTTAAAAGACGAAACCAGAAGTTAAGCTTTAAAAAGCTTTATTATATATATAACGTTTCCGAATTTACTTTAAAAAATAGATACAACGGCATACGCGCCCGAACCGATACTGCCCCCAATTCGTTGAAATTAACGCCGACCGAAAAAAAATCGATTGTTAACCGAATCCTCGATTTAAATACGTAAGCGTTTCCTGTTCGGTTTTAGTACGTTAAAGATATGGCCAATCTGTTACTTGTTTAACGTACTGCAGATCGCGTCGGAATTAACTGGGCGTCGAGATTTGTTAAACGGCAAAAAAAATTCCAAACGCGTTTAAATCGGAAGATTGATTATTAACGGGTTTTATTTGAAAATCCAGAATTATTTCGCAAATAATTCGAATTTGTTCGGGTTATAATTGCGAAGTACGGTATCGTAAAAAAGGATATTTATAACTTCGACGAGATTGGATTCTTAATAAGGCTTTTTATGGTAACAGGTATAATAATTACTAATATCGAAAAACGTGGAAAACTTAAATAAACGTAATAAGGGAATAAAAAATAGGTTATAATTATTTAAGTTATTAATTCCTAAGGTTAGGTTATACCGTTATTTATTATTATAGCAGGGGAAAATTATCTTAAGTCCTAATATTGCGATAACTTACTGCCAGCAACCGATTAAAAAATTACATTAAGTAATAATAATTGGACAACAAATAAATTAAGTTTCGAATAAATCTAACATTTTAACAAATATATTCGGATACGTACAAAAGGTTCCAAACGTCTTTTTATTCTCGACGGCCACGAAAACTATCATTCGATGGAATTCGAAAAATATTACGCTAATAACAACATTATTACGCTTTATATACCCGCGTATTTTTCGTATCAACTTTAACCTTTTAATATATCTTGTTTTTCTGTTTTAAAACGCGCTTATTTACGCTATATCGAAAACCTAATACGACGCTATCATACCCATATTGCCAAAAAAGATTTTCTCGCCGGCTTTTACGACGCGTTCCAAGCTGCCATAACGTCCGATAACATCAAATCTGGATTTGCGAAAACTGGTCTTGTTCCATTTAATCCTAATAACGTTCTTTCCGAATTGGAGGTTCCTCCAATTATGCCTACGCCGACCGTCTCCCCGCTAACCTCTACCGGTTCCATTCGTTCCTTACCCGCGAAAACCCTTAGGAATATTAAGGAAGTAACGCGGCAATTACGTTATTTGCAAAAAAAGATTAAAAATTAACAGGGTAACTTATTAACTAAAATAACTAAATCGGTTTATTTTTTAACTAAAAGTTACTTATTAATTCTGTACGAAAATGTTTTACTTCGGGAAAAAGCTACTTAATTGCGCAAAACGAACCATATCTTAAGCAAACGTTACAGGACCAAAAACAAACGTTTTTAAAAAAGAGGAACATTTACTATATAAAAGGGACAAACTTTTTTGGCTTAAAAAGAAAAAGGTAATGAAAAAATGCAGCTAACAGTTGCTAAAAGTAATCATCGTAAAAGGGTTAAAACCAAGGAACGGAAGTATAACGTTTGCGGCAAGCTTAGGCATAATGCGCGTACTTGTGTAGAAGTTATAGATACGTCTAGCGAAGAAGAATCCGATTGATTTTAATTAATGCGATGTATTGTTGTTGAGTTATTTGAATTTGTTGTTGCGAGGTGCCAAAAAACGGCCGACTCGGTGGTGTGGTACGTTATTCGTTTTACTTTTTTTAAAAGTTAATTTATTTTTTAGGTAGTTAATTTTTCCATAGTTTTCGACAAACGGTTAATTTTTTCCTTTAAGGATTAATCGGAAGCAATTCGATCTTAGATTAATATTAAAATTCTTTTATTAAGCTTAAACTTTGCTAAAACTTTGTTAGGAAACGCGTAATAACATTAAGATAACGTATGTTTAAAGTTTAAGCACGTTTTATACCGAATCCCTTATACGTTTAATTTTTAACGTTTCCGTTTGTTATTACTGTTATTTCAGTTCGTTTAGGAATTTCCACGATTATTTCGTTTCGGTCCTTTACTAAAGGTTTTATTATATAACTAATTATTAATATCCTTGGTTTTTTCTTAATTAAAATCGTTTTAACCGGAAAAGTTTACTAGGGCTTTATAGAAAGTTAAAAACGTTACCTTAACGTTTTTTGCTAATTATTATAAATTCGTTATAGT
This sequence comes from Monosporascus sp. mg162, assembly GCA_004155945.1. Classification (NCBI taxonomy): domain Eukaryota; kingdom Fungi; phylum Ascomycota; class Sordariomycetes; order Xylariales; genus Monosporascus; species Monosporascus sp. mg162. The sequence goes on along the minus strand of QJNY01000440.1, from coordinate 52,270 downwards.
TTAATAATTTAAAAAATTAATTTTAATTTTCAAGTAATTAATCGTTTTTTTTAAATATTATTTTATTTAAAAAGCATAAATAAATTCGATTAATTAAGCATAATCGGCGTTATTGCTGCATATAACTAATTCGTTTAAATAATTAACATAATTATTTCGGAAATCCCGTAACGCTAACTTTAAGCCATAATTTTCTATTATTTTGTTATTTATTTATTAAATCTTTTAACGGCTTTCGGAATTTACTTTAATCGTTTTTCGTATTTGCATTTAATGTTTATAAGTAATCGGCTGTCGTAAACTTTTTCGGATTATTGCAATTTGGCGTACCAACTTTTAAAGTCGTTATTTAGGCTTAAGCGGGTTTATTTAATCGATAAAAAAACGTTATTAAAAACCTATTTTATAAATTCGGTAAAGTTTTTTCGAAAGGTTTTATATTTTCGGTTTAAGTAAATATAGGTTGCAAAGTTTTGATTATAAGCTTATTTACTTTCGGTCGTTATTTCGAAGGTATTTATTAAACGGCCCGTAGGATCGATTTTTTCGGCTTATATAATTCATTCGGAAAAAATATTAATTACTTATATCGTTATCTGGCGAATTAATTTTTTTGGATAAATAATAATAACGGATGTTATAAGTTTAACAAGCTATAAAACGTTTTAATTAAGATTAATATAATCTTATAGGTTATAACCTTTAGCTTTAATTTTAAATTCGTCCTTAAATTTGTCCTAATCCTTAGGACCGGTATAAATAACTGCGGACGTCGACGGTACGGTCGCCATTATAGTTAATGAAGCATATAGATAATTGCTACTGATGTATAGCCTATATCGTCTCAGCCACAGCTGATCAATTGATAGATAACACGAATTAAGCGAATGAGACTCTTAATTGTCAGATATAGGGGACATCAGTTGTGTTGTATTGGATAACTAGCTGCAGGCGCTCTAGAGCACGCACTCCTCATTTTATGGAATCTAGTCACGGAACCTATATGTTCCGATCAGAGAGAGCCTTTCCGTATATGGGGTGCTAGCGCACCCCCTGCTAGCTGACAGTATGTACTAATACATAGCATGACTTTAAGCGGAAATGTTAAAATAAAGGTTAAAGTTTTGACAACAAATACAATAACATAAAAAACTGCCCCTGAAAAGCCAGCGACTCATGAATATGTAGTATGTAGTAGGATATCATTGACCGCCTCCTCTAAGTAACCATATATATACATCACCCCCGTTGGACTCTTTATAGGGGGAGACTCATCAGACCAGATATCCGACAATAACCAGCGGTCCGCGCGAACACCCGGGAGACCGTGAGATCTATTTGTGTGTGTGTGTGTGTGTGTGTGTGTGTGTGTGTGTGTATGTCTGTCTAATACCAGATACAACAACCTGCGGATCGTTCAGATGCGGCAGCCGACGTCCATGTCTCCTCGGAAGTAATACTCCAACAGATGTCACAGTTATCAAAATACACATGCCAGATAGGCCGGCCCTGAACTCCAGCAAACACTCGCTCGTCCGCCTGCTGAACTAATGCATAATCGAGCCTCGGCCGGTGGATTGAGACCGAGACGAGAGGGGACGTCTAACACCAACTGGGAAGGTGCCGCTTCTACGCCAACCAGCCAGCTAGCCAAGCCGTACATGTTTTCCGGAAACGGCAGCTAAACTTTTCCGTCCCCCCTGCTACGCCACGGCATCGTCGTCCCCGTCCACGGCGCCGCGGCCGGTGAGCCTGGTTTCAGGGCCGCTCTCAAAGCTGGCGCGGCGGCCCCAGTTGCGGGGCTGGCGCTTGAGGAATGCGCCGACGGCGCCGAGGTAGCCCTCGTGGCGCAGGAAGTAGGCCTGCTTCTGGCCTTTGCTCCAGAACTTGATGGCGTACGAGAGCGTGTTCATGGTCTGCGGATGGCCCCGGATGAAGGACCCGCCGAAGTAGATGTTGGACAAGCCGTGGATCTGCGACTGCAGGTACGCGATCTGCCCGATGTTGTTGCTGATGGCGTAGAGCAGCGACCGCGAGACGTCTGCGTCCGAGAATCGGTCCTTGAGGTTGTTGTGCGCCGTGCTCGAACCCGTGCATCCGCAGCCCGTTGCCGCGCCGGACGGTGGATGTGATGATGGCGGAAGTTGTTGTTGTTGCTGCTGCTGCTGCTGCTGCGGCTGCGAAGAAGATGATACCGGGACGCCTGAGGCTGGATTAGGGTTCTTGATGGTGGATATGCCGGCTTCGTGCTCGGCCTCCCGCTTCATGCGAAATACCTTTCCGAAGGAGCTGGCGATTGTAGTGCTCTTCAGCCCGATCTTGCCATAGTCGGCGCCGTAGATATCGCCGACGAGCATGTCGACTTTGGCATTGTCGCCCTTGGCCGCCATGTCCAGCATGTCGTCGAAGCTCTGGGCGCCGGTGAGCAGTGACAAGAGGCCCCATAATGTACCTCCACCTAGCGATGTCCCTCCCACACGCTCGTAAGTCCGCGGCCCCGACACTTTGAGGATACTGACACCGGATCCTATGTTGACCAGCATATAAGGGTAGATATTAGCGTTGGGCGAGGCAAAATGCATGGGGTCCGTCTCGGAATACGTAAAGACCTCGCGGGGTATCTCGGTAATAAAGAAATCCAATCCTGCAATAAGAGAAAGCATTAGTGGACCGCTCGCGTCCTTCACACTCCTGGTTGCAAGTTCAACCGACCTATAATTAAGCACTCCATCTCGTCTTCCCGCAGGACGTCAACGCCCAGTCGTTCCCTTATCCTGTCGTAGAACTTATATGCGCCACCGCCCGTAGCCATGATGCATAACTCTCCGGGTTTCGAGCCATTGAGGGCTAGCTGGTTGTCCTTCAGGTGGCGCATGAATTCGATACACTCGTCTATGCGGTCCGTTTCGAACGATTGGAAGTTCAACCTGCCGCCCGGGCCGGTGGAATGCGCCTCGCGAGAGAAGTAGACGAGCTTGGCCAGAGAGCCACCGATCTAATACGGCGCGTATCCCCGTGTAAGCTCACAGCTCACCGTCTTGCGCCTGCCTGGTAGGATTGGGCGAAATGCAAAGCGAAGAAACTCACATCGACAGCTATGTGACTGACTACGGCCGTGTGGTTGGGCAGTCTGATGTCATTGGTCTCGTAGTAACCACCCGCACTCTGGCCATTATTGTTACCAACGATTCCGGCCGGGGTTCCGGGGTCGCCGGATTCAACGATGAAGGCTCCCGTGACATTGATCTTGACGGAACCGGGATGGCTGATGGTATTGCTTATCTCGGCAGTGCTGGTCATAGTCCGGGGTCTCCCGGTGGTCGGCGAGGTACCAGCTGTCCCCGCGCTCTCTGTGACGGCCTCAGCTTGCGAGACGGTGCCTTGAGTCATGGCTACTCCGGGGTCGGGGTCGGGGTCGGAATCGGAGAGGATGGCTTGTCTACGCTGGGTTTTCAAGGGCGAGCTTCTAAGACCGGCGCAGAAGCCGGAATTGAGCTGGGACACTGGGACGGCATGAATGGAGAGCGAATTGACTCGGGTCTGGGTTGAAAAGGGGGATTAAATACGATATATCGCGCAAGTTGTTGTCAAATAGGCTGGAGCCTTGCACGGCCCGAACGAGGGAAGTGAAGAATTACTTGACTAATAATAAGTTCTGCGTTATCGCCAGTTTTTATCGATAAACGCCCAGTACTGTAAGCAAGACGCTTAAGTAAGAACTTTCCCCCTCCCCCGCCGCTGTGAACTCTTCCCCGCCGCCTGAGGCTCCTGACCCTCTCTCGACCCTCTTTTCAACTACAGCCGTTGAATTCCCGCTTGTTAATTATTGGCTCAAGGACAAACGCCAATGGCTACTGGAATTTTGAGACCCGGGAGCTTCTACGCACTTGCAAATACATACATGCTTATATTTGTGCACGGGTGACGTAGGCCGAAGAAGCATGCAACTATGATTGGTCAATGGCTGCTCGTCTTGGCCGAGAAAGGAAGAGCCGCCCCAGCAACGTCAATGACATTTTAGTTACGATATAGGAAACCTAAGAAAATCTAACTCGCAAGGTCCATCCGCCCCGATGAAAAGGATAGGTGTTGCGACGATATGCCATATGCTGAACGGGCGTGATAGTCCAAGCACCCAGTTCAAGTTGAGACTCATTGTGATTCATACATCAAGACCCTATTTACATTCTGGAACACTGGGCGTTTGCTCGCTCACTCATGATCGTCATCCATGTCCCGGTCCTCACCCCCAGATGCCGCGTCAGAATCTTTATCGTCATCGTCGTCTTCGCCAGTGTCGGATCTAGCGGCCAGCAGCGTAGTAGCCGCGATGGCGGGCCCCCGCCAGAGGAGCCAGAGATAGACAGCAGCCGCCCGGACCACGGCAGCCCGCGTCGCCTCGGGATCGCCCTGGAGCTGCGCCAGATTCACGCGCAGGGACTCGTTCAGCTGCTTCTTCCACTTGTCCATCATCCTCTGGACCCTCTCCCTCCTCCTCCGCCGCCGCCGCTGCCGCCGCTGCCAGTTCTCTATGGCGCGGCGTCGGTGCGCCTCCAGCTGCGCGAGGTGCTTGCGGTGCTGCGCCGCGTCGTCTCTCGAGGACGAGGGGTCGCCACTATCCCTCTTCCCCGTCGCGCCCACGAACGGGTTTCTGAGCTTCCTGGCTCGGACAATGCTGCCCTTGCGCTCGGAACCCATGACGGCCTTAATTAAGCTAGAGGAGAGGCTTAAAACTCTTTGTGCGATGCAGTCTGTAGCTTGGGTGATGATACTCTTGCTCGTGGCTTCCCGTCTGAAGTCCTACGATGGCTTTGGCTGACAAGAAAGAGGAATGGATGACGAGGTAGTTTGTGTAAAGTGACGTTGGTGATAAGGTTCGCGCGGTGGCCATGGCGTCCTGCTGAACGGACGTTTCGTTGGAGACGGCCCAACTGCGTACAGTACGCCCGCGTCATAATCTGCGCCACGAAGTACAGTATGTACTCCTTAGTTCCCTTAAGTTACATTCCATAAGAAACACACCTGCACACCATACAACTTACAGCAGCGCGAAGGAACTTTATCAGCGAGCAAAAATAGCCCTTGACAATGGGCCCGTCCAAGATTACAGGATCAGCTGAATTCCATCTAGGACATTGAAGGATCTAAAGCTCGACTCCCACCATACGAAGAAGCCGGCTCTTCTCTTGTCGCGATCTTCGTGACCCGGAGCGTCCCGTCGTGGTGAAAGTTGAAAGTCCCGACGTTGATGATCTCCAAGAACTGCGTAAGTCCTCTGGGGCTCCATAAGCCGGAGCTCCATCGGAGTCGCTTCGCAGTCTCTATTCATCCTTCGGTACGATCCGCAGAAGGCGGAAATGTGGAAAATTTCTGAGCAGGCCAAGACGGCTGTAGGACGCCTTCAACATCCCACAACTGCCAAACGCCTTTGGTGCTGCCGTGACGCAAAAGACCAGCAACACGGCGAGGTGTTACCCGACCGCCTATATGAGGCTCACCTGGGAGGGGAAGATCACGTCGCCGAAGTAGTCTATAGTGGCTGTCGAATGCACTCTGCCGGCAGCACACGCGCAGACTCTGCAGATGATTAGCGTGACCGAGCTTCGGTGCGGGGAGGGGCACAACCGTGGCGTACATGACACACACAGCAAGACGACCGAGATGCCAACCTTCCGGCAGGTAGACAGGTGAAGACGCCGGATGGCGCTCTGGGGAAGCACCAGAATGAAGATACAAAACACAAAGTCGGAGGCCGCGACGAAGATATCCAAGACCCTGCTGTCCCTGCAAGTGCCTGGAACCCACCAGCGAAAGATCTTCTCCCTGGGAGTACCATACAAGTTTGGTACGAGTGCCGCGACGAGATATAGGAAGACGTTGGCCTATATCAGAGCTTGGCACGTCCAAAATAATGCATTGCGCCCGTCTAAGGGAACGAAGGTATGAATCTACTCGAGGAGGATCACGGACTTTGCGAACATCATACGGAGACAGTACATGGTCATGTAGAGATAAAGCAGCTGTCTCAGGTCAGCGTGTATGGTTCCAGAAGCACCTTGGTAGACGCTGACGCGGAGAAATCTCTCCATCTGCTTCACTTCGATATTCCACTGGTGAGCCAAAAGCCCAATGGCGTGTAACATCTCGGAGATGCTGACCAGCATGCAAACATACGCGCCCTATCATTACAGTAGCTAGCACCTCGGCTTTTACATAGGGCAAGGTTTCGTATAAAATGCTAAGAGGCCTGGATCTAGGGGTGTCGTGGGTTAATGATGCGCTTGGGCACACCAGGATAGAAACTGAGAACTTGCAATATTCAGGCCTGACCTTCTTGGATCACAGGACTCCGGAATAAGCGCGAATGGCGGTCCATGATGTCGACAGAATGCCGCAGATGACGATAATGGCGAGCCCCTGCCCCTTCCTGCCTGGCGGGTCGTCAAAGTCGGGCCTGATGCCAGAAGGGGGAGCAAGGGCAGGGCAGTTCAGAAAGGCTTCTTGCTGAGCAGGCGTAAGGGAGGCGAGATCCTCCATCAGACACGGTAATCGTATGACTAAATTCTAGAGAATGTGGAAACTAGCTAGATTATATTGTCCGAAAGGGAGTCGGAACCCTCTCGTAGTATCAAACGCTTGGTCTTGACATGTAATCTAGAGGAAGGCGACCTTTTACGGGTGAATGCGTTCAGCGAGTGGCACAATTCTGGTTAGAGAACGACTGAAAGTATGCATGGGATATATTGCGCAAGGCTGCCTCTGTACTGGCAGCCCTGAATACGAGTGGGATTCATAGCGGTATCGACGAGGTACTATTACATACATGCTTTCCAAATAATTAGTAGCCAACGAATAGTCCAAGCAACGACCAACGTCGACCATCCGGCCGCACAGTTATCGATCCAGGGCGGCTATCAGTGTCGTGTCTACGGACAGCGGCAGCTGTCAGCCATCAATAATATGATAGAGCTCTTACGCGCCTGCCCCTTTCCCCCATTCCTACCCTATCCCTCTTGTCGTAAGCAGATCAGTCCCAGCCTTCTTCGTTACCCGAGGGTTACCGTAGGACAGATTCGCTATAGATCATAACCCGCTACGTATTTATGACCGAGACCACCCACCGGCCGTTAGAGACCTGTCCCAGGGTAGACAACGAGCAGATAATATGTCCTCCCCAGTCTCATCTCATCTCCTTAAACCTATACTGGTATCTGGCGGTAGTGCCGTATAGTTTTACCCCTCATCTGGAAATCAGTTGTGGCTTATTACCCGCAGCATTGTAACAAGAGAGTATGTAACTAGTGAACCTATCGCAAGACGACCATACAAAAACGGTTGGTGATTTGGCCCTTTGCAGTTACGCGGCTCGATCTATTCGGAAGCGATTCGCTGTACAGACTTGAGCGAATACGAATGCTACTTTCTTATGTAAAGCCGTGTACATAATTTCAATATGCACCTAACACAGTTGCCATCATATTCTCAAGGGAGACCTGCACTTCCATTGGGTACGGGCTACTTTGGGTAAGCTCTCAGCAAGTGAAAGGGCTAGATAACAGCACCAGGCCTCAGCCTTCTCCTACCGAATGGACGTTGCATTCAACAACTTGATGCGCTAACTATATCCCTGTCCGCTTTAAAAAGAAACCGTTCGCGGCGAGGTAAAGCTACACCAAAGCGAATCGAGGCGGTGAGTCTGTGATCCTTATGATCAAACATGATGGGACACTGTTGGCTCTCACAGCTCAAGGCTACGGCTTGTCTACGTGAAGATCCAAATTTGTGGTTACTAACTCAATGCCCAGGATTGTGGTTGGTGATAGGGGCTGTACAAGTTAGCACACACTGGTAAGCGTTTAAAGTGTCGCTTCAGTGCTGCAACGATGAACGACTGTAGCCTCGAATTAGTGAGGCTCCGAACAAAGATTGGTCAGACCAAGGAATCAGTAGCTATTAAGAGTTGATTGTCTGATCTTTACTGGTAGCCTTCACGCTTGCACGTTGGATCTGGTCGACTTTTCTATCGCCTTTCCCCGGCCTCCGGCTGGGAGATCAGGTGGTTGTTTTAGGCGTGACATGACACATCCGATGATCCACTGTTTTACTGCGTTGAGTGAAGGATATATCGGACATTCGAGCGGGGTTGATCACTCTGAGCAGATAAGAATACCCATGCTACCCTGTACGTTACTACTGTGCTGCGGCTTGGGACTGGTGGGCAATGTCAAGCTTGCAACCCTTCGATCAAAGCCTCGTGGGCAATGCAAGAGGGCAGGAGCACATTCGAGGTATTTCCTATAGGGAGGGAAGGATAAAGAGATTGGATGGGATCAACCTAAAGCCTATGACAGTCGCAGTAATTGTATTAGTTGTCCATGCTCATTATGCAAGGCAGGGCGTGCAGCTCATGAAGTAATAGTAGGACTGCATGGCTGGGCTTTTAGCCATGAGGTCTCAGTGGCTATTGTCCGAGATAGTTTTAATACCTACCATCGTATTTCATACATTGACCAGGCTTAGGGATTGGGTGTTGCACAGCCACATGTCCACATATGTACATTTACCCTTATTCTAACCCCTATTCCAGCAGTTAGCACAATCCCCTTCCGAAAACTTGTTACTAGACTCCATGCTATAGCCCTGTTCTATAATACTTCTTAAAATCTTTAGAGGAGTTACCAGAACATGATAATCCTTATAGAGCTGTGGCAGTGCGATTCCTAGAGCAGAATCCCTTTGGCTGCACCAGCAAGCTGGCAAGCCCGCTGCGACATAGCCTGCGTCAAGCATGATTTTATCAAGAGGTCATGACTAGCGGTGGTGGAGGGTCCGGAACAATTCGCTGATTAACCTTGGATGAGAAGGAACTAGAGAATGCTCCAATATAGGTATTATCTTATTTTATGATATATTCTGTCATAGTCCCATCCCGTCATTATTCCATTAGCCATAGTATTCAAAAACAGTCCTCAGCTGCGACTCCTCATACCCGGCGTTAAGGGCCAGCTGCAACATGATCCTCGCTTTCTGAGGGTTGAGAAAACCACCTCCATATACGAAAGAGTAAGGCGCAACGTAGCCATCTGCCGCCCGACGAGAAGATACCACTGCAGTGCCGTGCGTCTCCACGAGCTTCTGAATTACTTCAATTCCGGGTTCGGTCCAGGCTCCGGCGCTCATGCTAGCGAGGACGAGACCCTTCGCGCCGGGTTGAGCGCCTGGTGGCCGTACAGGATGTCGACCTCGGGCAGGGAAGTCGTGTTCATGACGTCGAAGTATGGCTTGCCGAGGGGCAAACTGGGCGTGTTGTAGAACTTGGGCTCGATGTTGATGAAGAAGCCCAGGAAGCCCTGCTCTCCGGCACGGAACGTGTCCAGCGAGTTCGCGTTGGTTTTCGTCGTGAAATAGGCGCTGGAGATGCGGTCGCTCAGCACGATCATCGTCCCGCGGCCGCGCGCCATCGGGTCCGCCGCGAGGGTGACGGCCTCCAGCAGGTTGATGGGGCCGTCCGCGCTGATGGCGGTGGCGGGTCTCATGGCCCCGACGAAGACCACCGGCTTCTCCGAGCGAATTGTAAGGTCGAGGAAGAACGACGATTCCTCGAGAGTGTCGGTGCCGTGGGTGATGACGACTCCCGCGCAGTAGGGGTCATCCAGTTCTCGCTGAGCCTGCTGGGTTAGGTTGAGCAGGATCTCCGGCGTGATGCCGGGCGACCAGACGTTGGCTATCTGCACGCCCTTCACGTTTGAGACGTTCCACAGCTGGGGCACCGCGTCGATCAAGATATCGACCCCGAGAGCTCCAGCTCGGTATCCGGTCGTCTGGTCGCGGGAAGCAGCACTTCCGGCGATGGTGCCGCCAGTCGCAAAGATGGTGACGTTGGGGAGACTGGCGTTGAACGGCCTGTCCTCTCGGGCCGTGAGATGGAAAGTCTCGGGAACAGGCACCGGGGTCGCCGCGGTGAGGCAGGCTGAAACACTTAGCGCGAGCAGCTTAAGAGAGACCATCGTGGAGACGGAGCCAAGGATAACAAGGCGAGAACTGATAAAAAGTTGTTGCTGGAGATCCCAATGTCGCTGCCAAGGGCAGTGGACAGAGCATCTCTTATAAAGATTTCGACGGCGTTTATATCGCCTTTTCTCCAGAGCATCGCACCCCCCGCCTGCATGTTGGTGAGATCGCGCATTGGCATTCACCGCTGCACCTTGCTTACTCCCGTTTCGAATCAGAGTGTCGGGTCTCCACTTTCGGGTCTGCCACATATACATTTCTATATGGCCCCTTCGTTGCCCTGACACTTTAATTCGGAACAACATAGTGCTACGGCAAGGAGCGTGAGGTTACCGCAACGCCGCGGCAGCACAATATGCCCTCGTTCTAAGAATAGCATCCTTCACAAATCGTATACAAAGCTGTCCGTACCGGTCTTTCGCGCATGACGGTTAGTTCGGCCTGCTGGCTCAGACCTCGTAAGCCGTCATACTCCCTAGGCCGGGGAGCTTCGCTACCCCGCAGCACCCCCTTAACGGGCAGCTAAGTCGACGGATAGCTAGGTCGACGGGATAGCTAGGTCGCCGGGATAGCTAGGTCGACGGGATAGCTAGGTCGACGGGATAGCTAGGTCGACGGATAGCTAGGTCGACGGATAGCCGAACTTCGTCGACACAACGAAATCCATCACCATCAGTCACAACCAACTTATTCATCCATACTATCACAATCAAATCCGTCACTATCAATCAGCCAGGTCGACGGTTACGTCAGTGGCGTCTGGCGCCCCAATATCCCCCTCCCCTTCCGAGAAAATTCCTTAAAAGCCCTGGTTAATCTGACCCAATCGACGACCTGACTGTCGACGTAGCTGACCGTCCACCTTGTTAGCCGTCAAACTAGGTAATCAACGGGCAGCTATGCCGACGATAAGATTGGCGATAAGGTCAAGTAGGTCAGGTTAGTGAGGGTCTACTAGGGCTTCAAGGCCTTACGGCATAGGCAGCGGTCTAAGAGACAACCCCATATACCATAAACCCATACGCACAAGCCGCATAGTGCGCTTACCTTTACTTTATATCTGGGGCTTTTGGCATATTCCCTACCAGAGAATCCAAACATACGGACAAGCGATACGCCGCAATTACCCTTATACACTCCACTCACAAGCTCCCTAAGTTAAAACGAGGGCACTTTCCCACGTGTAAGGAACCGCCAAGATCATTGGACGGTGGGGTGGGCGTGCTTGTCGACCCAGAAAAGATAGATAGGGAGCAGTGGGCGATCGGCAATGCCAAAAGCGCAGACCCGAGTCCCCAATCAGTGTGGGGATGTCCGTATCCGAACGAGGTACCAGGGCATCGGTAACTCGCTCTCTCTTCCGAGAGGGGAGGGTCGTTATCCGGTTGGGGACCGCTTCGGAACGAGTCGGGTACCAAACCGATGATGAATGCCGATCTTCGGTGTGGGGAACGAACTCCAATCCCGTTCTCTATCTTACAGACTGACGGACATTCGACTCACAGCTTTGATTAAATGACCTTGAATTCGAGCATGGCATTTCAACAACTGTCGGTAGCTCATATTTTAGTGAGTAACAAAAGAATCCCAGTCTCCCTCTGCCGTTCATGATGTGTGTCTATTAACGCTGAATCGTCCGAGCTGCGTACGAGCTGCCGTGGTGCCAAATTATAATATGGGTCGTGGCGTGTCTGGTCTAGAGGTGGGCACTACTGCTCTTTATCCAGCGCGGGCTCTATATACTATCATAAGCCAAGTCCTAACCAAGATATCTATTAGGTCGATAGACCCCTGATAAGGTCACAAAACGCAAGAAACATACCGGTAATGGTATGATTTATAAACAACTAGACGTGGGGTCGAGCTCCCCAAACAACCAACCACCCGAAATGACCTCTTAACCGGTATTCACGGACAAGTGGGAAGCCGAGGTTATACATGTCACAATACCCAGGCTGATCCCGCAATCTTCCAAGCCAGCTGGTGTAATTTGGTGAGACGCAACGGGCCGGATGAAGACCTTGGTAGAACCTGTCTATGTGCAGCGGATACTGACGTACGAGATCACGGCATGACACACGGACTCAAAGGAGAAGCCTGGGGGGTGAGGGTTTGTGGGGGAGTTTGAAAGTTAGCAGAGTGTGTAGGTGAGAGGGCAATCTCCAGGCCATGGTTGTGGCGACCGACTATCTTGAGTCCCTGAACGACGTAAACCCCTTCGAGAGTCATTCGAAACATTGATAGGTGGATGGGCCGCTTGGGTAGTTGATAAGTTTTCGGCTGGTGCTGGTCCGCACTGGCGCCAGAGTTTACTAGCAAGTCCCAGCATGCAGACGCGTACGCGCTTGATCGTAAGAAGGCGACAATCACGAGTAGATTATATAGCACATCGCGCCCGCCCTTAAATACTGTTGAACGCCCGTAACCGAATGATTGGTGCCAGTACTGCAGGTCTTCCTCCGAACCCCACCGAACGCCCAACGATGCAGCTTTCCCATTCCTGCCCTGCACATGGCCGAGTTCCCTTCATGGAAGTGGCCGACTAGAGACGGCCACTAACTCCTTAACGCCTAACAGCTGAATCAGATCGAGACAACGAAAAGCACATGTGACTCAGGCATTGTGCCTCTCCCGGGCCGCAGCGAACTGTTCCTCTTGGAGTCGCTGCAGCTCCTCAATTGACATTCCACTCTCTTCGAACTTATTTCCACGCTTCTCACGGACCTGATGGGCGTTAACATACGCAGAGACTAACATAGGGAAGCAGAAGACGAAAGCATACCTTCTGCGTCTCCTTGTGGGCCGCGGCAGCTTCTAGGACTGCCGGCACATAGTCACTGAACCCCAGGGTGTCGAGGGCCTTAGTAATATGATCGCATGCAATCGTCTTCTTGGCTTCTTTTTCGGAAATGTCGTTGGCCTCGGACGATACGAGAGTGATGAACTCTACGCAGCATTCAATCAGCAGATCGCGGGCTTCCTTTGAGAAGGAGACTCCGCTTGAGGAGGGGAGGATCTCGCTGACGATTTTCTGGACCGTCGCTGCACGGCCATTAGCCAAACCGGATAGGAGCGGAATACTTAGCCAACTAAATACGTAGGTCGGTTCGATGGCGTCGCTTCTCCGACACGAGCCTGAAACCGAGTAGGAAGAGCCTAATCACATACCTTTGGGAAGAGACAAATCTTCATTACCTAGACACACGGACGTTAGCAGGTTCCACGTGAGGAAATTAAATATCATAAAGAGAGGCGATGCCACTTGGGTTTTCGACGGAAGACCAGTAAGAAGGTGTCTTGGATTTCGTCATGCTGATATGCATTCGTCGTTGGCCCTAGACGAAGAAAATGCCCAACACAATTATAGCGAGAGACTATGAGAGAACAGTATGCACGGATAAAGGGGTAACAGTAAAGGGGGGTGCCTGACTTGGTTGCCAGAGTGGTAAGTAAAGCGCTGTACGAGTTATGTAGTGGAGGACATCATAGCTATCCCAGGGGGCACCCAGCGCATATAAAGTAATATAATTCCATAATCGCATTTGAGGTATGGAAGTCGCGCTTGAGACTCCGCGGTAGGTACGAACAACTTGAGGTGCCCATGACCACAAAGTGATGGTTGATTCAAGGCACGAACAGTCAGACGTGACCATTGTGAATGAAGAATGCAAGTGTACTAGGGCTGAGTACTGTATTGGGGTCAGAGGGCCAATGGAAAACCGGAAAAGACCGGATTGGGGGATTAGAATAAGTCACTGAGGAGTTGATTCACCAAATGCCACGGGATCTCAGTGAAGCATGAATGAAGCATGAGGGACATGGTAGTACCCATCATCTCCAGCACTCGCCGGAAATTTAAAGTTTAAAGAATTGCAAAGCAGGGTGAGTCTTCATGCGAAAGGGATTTTATTTACCTCCATATTCGTTATCCGACATGGCGAGAGGAGCGATGGAGCGTGTTGTTACGTGAGAGACTCTGAAGAGAGAAAAGGTGAGGCGATTAGGTTGTTAAGGGCCAGGCTCAGGCTGGCCAATTCAAGCACTGAATCGAGTCCTTTCCCCCTGTTGAGGAATTATGCTTTTGACACGTTCAGAATTTCCGAGAAAGTAACGGCCGACTCGAGTTATTGAAAGGTAGCAGAGGTGTTTGTGGGTTAGGTGTATAAAGACACTGGAAGGCTGCTGCTTTCATCACGAATCTCGGGTATTGAGGCGCGGGATGTCAGTGGACCCAGAGGACGGAAGTCACGTTTATATGTACGAAGTGATGCCTGCATGCGGCTAGATATGTACACTTTAATTTAGTGTGGGAGGATTGCTCGCCATGTGAGGCTCCGGTGGCTGTGACTCGGCGACTGCACATATCAAAGGCCTGATTCCAAAGGCATGGCGAGTCCTGATTGGGGGGGCGCTGAGAAACTCTGTGGCGCAGTTGAACATAGTGCACGGTGCATCTGATCTTAGTGTGTGGGCTTCGGAGCTTAAAAACTCGAACCTTTTTTTTTCCTTGCTCAGATTTTCCAACTCGAAGCAAACAAAATTCCTGTCTAGAGCATCATGCATACTTCATTTCCCAATGTCCTCGAAGCGATGCGATAGGAACGATCTACATGAGGCGCTTTCCTTTATCATGATATCAGACACTCAGCTCAAGTTGATGCTTAGGACGGTCGATTGATTTATTGTCCTCGTTCTTGACTCCAATCTCCTTCGACATTGCGGCCAATATCGGTGGCTTTCCACAGCGTCTCTTAGTTGAACCACTGGTACCGCGTCGCTTTGAGGAGGAAGACGTAAGCCTCGCATTTCGCTGGTATGTTCCCACATGGTCTTGGAAAACCCTGACTCTTCCCTTTGCATGATGAGCCTACTGTCGCCCCAGTCTTACCACAGCCAAATGGCAACATGGTGATCGACACGTCAAGCCAAACAGACATTTCTGACTACCCACAACATTTCGCATACTATGTTTCTTTGTCACTAGCGACTGCTGAAGCTAATAGAGATGCTAGGGTTTGCCTACATCCTGTGAGTCTGCCTGGCTTCATACTGGTATGGTTCTCTTCTCGTATGATGCCGAAATTTCCAAATGTACTATCAAATACCGACTCTACATGACGGAACAAATCCACCTGATCGACCATACTGTCAACGCCTTGCTTCGGCTACCGTAGGGCTGGATTCGAGACTGATACGTCGATGTTCAGAATAACTTGTCGCATTGTTTGGGATGCACTCTATCCAAACCTGACTAGGGCAAGATGAGTTCTGGTAAGGTACGGAATACTGATTTTCATTTGGTTATCCTTGCTGTGATGACAAACTTTATATTCCATGCTAATCCTGAATCTCCATGTGGAAATTCTATAAAGCCTTTTCATCTTTCGCCTGAGCTAAACTTTTCTACCTCATTTCCCGTGTCTACTCGTCTCTATCACCTGGCTGACTTGCGATTAGTACGTAGGTCCTGCATTAGGCATCTTGAAAGTCCGCCAATTCAGCAGCATTCCACCTAAGGAATATTAGTGCGTTCTCCTTGCTGAGCACCATTGATCTACTTACCGGAAATGTTTTCCGCTGAACTCCTTCCTGGCGCCATCAACAAGCTTGGCAATAACAGTGCCTGGCTTGTCCGGGCTTATGAGGAGACCCTTTTCATGCTCGTTAACGAAGCTTGCGTGATATTCAGTAGCCATTCCAGTCATGCCTTCTTCCCTGATCTGCTTCTGCATGGCAGTGTCCATTTTGCCCGGTGAGATTGCTACGCTCGTGATGGACGGCTCCTCAACAGCCAGGTAAGCACAGACGTGGTTGAGGGCAGCTTTGGAAGTGCCATAGGCCCCCCAGCCGGTGATAGCACCGAATGCAGCGCCGGAGGAGATAAAGATCACCCTGCCGTTTGTCTTCCTCAGCTCCGGGATTGCTTCTTTCACCTGTGCTGGTCAGATCACTATCGTCGACTTCGTACTGTGCAACTACACTTACAAGAGCAAGTGCACTGAACACATTAATGTCGTAGGCCTGCCTCCATTCCTCGGCAGACGACTCGGATATCCTCGTAATGGGGGACAGGACACCGTGGTTCACCACGAGGCCGTCGATCTTTCCGAAGGCCTGTAGAGATGATTGAATGACTTTTGGCGCAACCTGTATCAAGGTCAATGACCTTCTGCCGTTTTTCTAATATTGGTAGGATTGAAATGAATTATAATGTTATACAACATACTGCTAAATCCGCTAAGTCCGCAGTGATGAAGTCAACCGAAGACGGATGTTGCTCCTTGATTGTTCTCAACTCCTTCTCGGTTCTGGCCACCAAGAACACTTTGTGCGAGGCTCGCAATAGAGCTTGAGCTACTGCCAAGCCAAGTCCACGGCTAGCACCGGTCACGATAAAAACTTTAGACGACATTGTGGTGAAGATGTAAGTTGTTAAAGAAACTGGTTCCAAGTGTTACGAGTCGTTGGTCTCCGGATTCCGGAAGTTGTGGTGAAGATATATGTTGTTGAAGAGACTGGTTCCAAGTGTTACGAGTCGTTAGTCTCCGGATTCCGGAAGCTGTGGATAATATGTGACAAATTCTTGCATTATCTAATCGAAGCTCGTGAGCTAATGGTGGGGATAATGAGGGGCCGTCAGGTACATGATGACATCCCCAGCGTGCGGGCTGGGTTTGGTCTCAATGAAATGCGCCCTTCATAGGAGCGGAATGCATATATTAGCATTCGGCCCTTACGGGGAAATAATCCACCAGTCGGGGGTTGGTTAAGAGATCAGATATATGTTGGTTGCTTGCTACACATCATGGCCATAACCGTCATACTGGGAGCCGGTATAATCGGCGTATCAACGGCCTATTACCTCAGCGAGCACCAACCGGGTTCCACTATCCACCTTGTCGAGCCTTCGCCCGAGCTCTTTGCCTCGGCCTCGGGCTACGCGGGAGGGTTCCTGGCCAAGGATTGGTTCTCGCCCGCCAGCGCAGAGCTGGGCGCCCTGAGCTTCGAGGAGCATCGCAAGCTCGCCGGTAAGGGCGGCGGCGCGGAGAAATGGGGTTACGCTCCCAGTACGTCCATCAGTCTCGCGCCCTCGAAGAACAAGAAGAGGGTTGATGCCTGGTGCCGTGACGGGGCGAGCCGTGCCGAAGCGGCTAACGGCGAGCCCTTCCCCGGGGTTCCCCCGTCCTGGTTGAGGAGAGTGGAAGGCGACGCTGTCGAGGTGACCAGCGAGGAGGGAACTACGGCGCAAGTGTGAGTTATTCCGAATAAGTCTGCAGTCAGCAGCTGCTCGGGGGTGGCGGACAGGCAGGCAAGCAAGTGCTAACCAAGGCCCTGAAACCCAGAGACCCCCTGCGCCTCTGCTAGCACCTCCTGCGGAAGTGCCTCGACTCTGGGGTACGCCTGCACCACCCCGCCATGGCGATCTCGGTCCAGACGGACGTGCGCGACGAGCTCGCGAGTGTGCGCATCACAGACACGCGGTCCGGCGCCGAGACGGACGTGCCATGTGTGCGGGTCGTCGTCGCCGCGGGCGCGTGGTCGCCGCATACCTTCGCAGTGCTGTTCCCGGCCGCGCCGCTCGCGCTGCCCATCACCAGCATCGCGGGCCACTCGCTCCTCGTGCGCTCGCCGCGCTGGACCTGGAACAACCACCTCCAAGAAGGTTGCCACGCCGTCTTCCTCATCAGCGCCCCCGGCTACTCCCCGGAGATCTTCTCTCGCGCCGATGGCAACATCTACATCACAGGCCTCAACTCCGCAGCGGAGCCCCTGCCCCCGCTGCCGACCGACGCGCGCGGCGGCATCCGCAAGAGCGACATCGCCCTCCTGCGCGCCACGGCGCGCGAGGTGTTCGGCGCCCATGAAGACGGTGACGACGATCACGCGGATGATCGGATAGAGATCCTGCGCGAGGGCCTGTGCTTCCGGCCCGTCACGGCGAGGGGCACGCCGATCCTCAGCCGCATCCCTGACCGCTGCCTGGGGCCCGCCGTCAAGACGCGGCCGGGGGCCGAGGGCGGCGTCTTCCTCGCCTCGGGCCACGGGCCTTGGGGCATCAGCCTGAGTCTGGGCACCGGGAAGGTCATGGCTGAGATGATGCAGGGGAAGCCGCTGAGCGCGGACGTCTCGAGGCTGGGCTTGGAGGGGGTATTGTGACTTTGTTGGGGGAAGGAGGGGCGGTGGATGGGATGCCAGGACCATCGATCGGTCTATTTTGCTAGCGCTTGGGCTCTTATCGCCCCCACCTCAGGTAGAAAATCACAGGGGCTTGTATAGTAAGAATGCCGCTCGGCTCTATTTTTCAACTCATACTAAGATCGTGGCGAAAGCCTGATTTTTTACATGGTAGTAAGCAGATGTCTTAGAGAGGCCGGTCACACGACACAGCCAACCCTGTCCCTACAAGGTCCCTCCCGTCGTCTGTCACTGTCTCCCATCTCCGTCTGTTTGCCCGCCTCAAGTCCCCCCCAACCGTAGCACGTAACGCAAGGTCAGGCATGTGGCGTAGCATACAGGCTTTTCTGCTTCTGCGTTACTTGACTACTAGATGGATTGGCAGAACGCATGTGCGCTACAAAGCGAGGCGCGCAACGTGAGACACGGCGCCGCCTTTCCGTTTCTGCGATCGCGATTGGTGGGTCCGTATATGTATCAGAGGGATATCCCTGCCTGTCTATACAGGGCGGGTGCCAGATGAGGACCCGGCGGGCCGTACGTGGGTTGGGCTTTTTCGAGCCCCAGGGAACAGGGAACTGACCCCATTCGAGTCACAAGGCATAGATTATTTTATTTACTTGGGTCGACATGCTACATATAGACTCCTCAGTCGCTACAGAGGTGTGTGGCACCACCCATGTCGAACTCCATAGAGACATATCAAGGACATTTTCAACCAGAAGGTGGCACATATGTTTGAAACAAGAAAAATAAAAGTCAAATTGGTATCTTGTCCCAGTCCGCCAACACCGTGATGATGCTGCCCCTACTTGCTCCAAGAAGATAGATAATGAACTGATATACAAGTGATGTACCGTGCGCCTGCAACAGCGAGACGCAAATATAGAACAGTGATGAAGATGGTAGATGGTGCACGATGATGCCCCCCCGTCGTGTCTCGTGCGATCATGACGGCCCGTTTTCAGACTCCGACTTATCCCCTGAACATCTGGTATTACAAGACATAAATTGTAACAAATCGTGTTGTGTAGTTAATACAAATAGTGGTAAAGCCTTGACGGCGACAGGGAGTAGCGGTCCTTGATGGTTCTTGATGAAGTGCCGAAAGGTGATAAGGGATGTTGCTTGTGTTTATGCTTAGACTCCTGCCAGGGAACTCAAGCAGCAAGAGGATCGTCAAGCTCGAAATGTTGTTCTTGCTCCTCCTCGGCGGAGGGATCGAGGTGGAAGACGATACCCCGGCGCTTCCACTCCCCACGCTTGAAGCAGAAGCCGGGGTCGTCCATCCAGTTGGTAGGCCGCCTCTGGTTCGAGGGGTGAGGCGGCGGCGCCAGCGGCGTCGTGGGCGTTGAAGAAGAGTCGCCGTCGTCCATGTCCGCAAGGCCAGGCGGGATGGTCTGCCAGTCCTTGAGCGGCCACTGGGCCGTCTGGTCGTAGACGTACGCCATGCGCCTGTTGCCGTCGCAGGGGAAGTAGCAGTTCTCGCACTTGATGGGCGAGCACTCCGGGGAGTTCTGGATGTGGCCTTCCTCGCGCGGTTGCTCCCGGTTCAAGCTGTGGCTCTCTCGTTCCTCGTCCTCGTGGTACCGCTCCTCGTCGAAATGGGGGGACGAGTTGATGTTCAGCGGCGGGTGTAGGGAGAGAGGATCGAGAGACCCGGACCGTGAAGGCTTGCGGTGCGATTCCGTCGATGATCGAGAGCCGGTGCTCGCTAAGCTGCCCGATAGGCTGACCTTGCGCGCGTGGAGACCGCACTCCCCGTCGGCTTGGCCCTTGCTGCTACAAAGCAGGTTGCCCTTTGATTTCGTGCCAAAGAGAGATGGCATCGTGGCCAGTCGGTATATATGTCTTGTGTACTGCCTGGAGCTAGACCGTTACGATGGATAGGAGTGCATATAAAGAAAATATCCACAGAGATAATGGCAGGGGGGGAAGATTTTCTAGAAGCTGAAGGCTGAACCGCGGGCAGAGGTCGTATTCATATAGATCTTCTATCCAATGCAAGCACTTGTGTGCCTGGAAACCCGTGGTTACTAAATATATTTCTCTACATCACTAGCGCATATGGAACTGCATCGTCCCTTGCATGCAAGGGGAAGTCAAAGACAAACCATATTTCTCATGGCAGGTAAGCGAATTCTATTGGTGCCTGCGGCCTTCGAGGATTTGTTTTAGCGCGAGTATGTGAGTATGTGATATGGTGGTCTGACATGCCGACAGGGAAACGAATGCGTCATAGTTCGTAACCGTATGACATCGCCGAAGATCCCGGCTATATCACGAAGGGCTGTGCGCGCTCTCATAGGCTTGTCAATTATCAGACCGCTCACGGCTTTGGGCAGCTCGCTTGTCAGCGTACAAGAAAAAGAATCAAACTAAAACATAGAGAGGTGGGGGTAGTAAATGATAAGAAAACCTTGAATCTTCTGACCGCGCGAAGTGGGCGAGGGTGTCTAAAGAGTAAGCACCATGAGAAAATTTGCCGGTCATTGCCCAGCGGTGAACTTTGTTCGAAGTCATACTGATAGAATCATAGCCAGGTGATGCCGGACTTTGGTGCGGTGCCGAGGCCGAGATTCCGACGAATATGCCTACATATTCAGATATTCAGGGACCTTGTTCCTGGCTCTCGGCTGCTCACCGGCGCATCGCGCTCCTGAGGCCGATGAAGACTTTTATTACTGATATTAATGTCACTTAATTCTAGGGGGCCGCTTGCCCCGAAATGCCACAACAACGCGCGCTCAGATGTTGTGTTGTACTGTACAAGGGACGGAAGGTGGTAGAAAGGCGCCCGTGCTCGGGTTTTGGTTCGCATCGGATTTTTCCATCCTTGATCTGATCAGATCTGATCTCGAATTTTGCATTTGCTCTGAAGCAGGTCAAGGTTTCCGGCCGTTTATGATCCCGTGGCTGCGGTTGATCTGCAGATCCTTGTTCTTGGCCCACCAAACCCCTGGCAGCTAGTGGAGACGGTCCCAGACTTTCCAAGGCAATCTCTTCATATTAAGTGTGACCGGACCAGATATCACATGCACCCCAGCCTTGACTAAATGGATAACAGAGGCCAAGAAAACAGCAGCAAATCGCTAACTTCATCGATGTTTCGAAAGACTTCTTTCCTACATCGTCTACATGTCAAAACAGCACCCGTCTGGATGTACTTATTCGGTGCTATTTAGTAACGAAGGTATATGTGAAGAGTGACAGTCATCGGGGGATATGATGATGATTAGCTATTCTGCCACCTTAGTACCACGATCAAAGCGCCTTCAGCGTTTCATATCCTACGACCTTGTATAATATGTGCACATCCGCTGAGCCGGCTGGCTGGCGGTGCCAAAGATGCAGCTAGCCGTCCTCGATACCTGTGGGCGACAGCGCTTACAAAGCTTCAACAATGGTTGCCCGATATCGAATTATTAATCAAGGAAGCCTCGCTTGTTCGGATCAGCGGAGGCCCAATCGTGCGGCCTTGATCGCCCAATCGTATACTTTCCATCCGAACTGTACTACGCATAACCCGCGCACACAACTAGTTCGAAGTTAGCAAGAGGTCTTCACTGCCGGCAGTCCCCCCTCCTGCCGCGTAGATCTCAGCTGATGAGAATGAATTGGGTTTGGGCCGGGCTTGTTAGTACCTAGTGGCTCGACCCTCGCAGTTTCGCTGTAAACCTACGTGGCGCACGGAGTCGGCATTACGACGAGGGCTGTCGTCCGTCCACCAAAGCTGTATCCAATCGCCTCCCAGGGATCGAGATCCGGCATGTTGGAATCCGGGTAGCCGGGCTGGCTAGCCGAGTCCGGTCCTCGAGTCAAACCCGCATGATGGCTAAGTTAAGTGTTACAATACGGTCTTTCTTAGAGTTCGACGTTGCAGGCTCTAGTGACGGAATACTGAGGTGGAGCCCGGGATTTACAATTGAAGCGTTGTTGTTTGGTGAGGCATTACGCCGCATGTTGGTCATGCCCAGGCATACACGAAAGAGAAACTGTCTCCGCCAGCTCAACGGCTAGGCACAAGATCATAAATTGTCCTACGATATACAACTGACGAGTCATGTAGCCCAAGGTTCGCAACACTCGTAGATCATGCCTTACATATGCACAACTCCATGGCCTACATGTTCACAGTCCGCCATCCCCTGATATCTCTGCATAGAGCAACGCAAGCAGCCTCGAGGTGACGCAAGCCAAAAACTGGTCAGATACGGGTCAAATAAGTTTAGTTTACAGCTTGGGCTATAATGATACGGCGATTCCACCATAGTAGAGTAGGAGCACCTTGCAACCGATTGTGATTTCTGCAGCTCCTGGACTAAGCTTGAGCCGGACTCGAGTATCCAATCGAATCGTATCCAGGTGTTTGCCGTCAGTCCTGCTAGACGCGTCGTCAAAGCGAACAGTCTCATCTTCTGGTTTGGTGCCTGAATGTTACTGGCTTAGTGCCAACTCTATTCCAGGACCCTCTTTCATCTGAGATCCCAAAGCCGTTTAGCTCGCATGTATAGGGAACCTCCTGGTGGGCGGTATTCGCCGGCGATGTACGCTATCCGGCTGTCCGGTGATCTCGGCCTAATAAGATCCGACGTTGCAATCCGCGTTCGTGCGGGAATCATTCCACAATGTTATAGCATGATTCGTAAAGCTACCTACGGGAGGCGGGCGAGTCCCGGGCAGCACTCTAGGCGAGCCGCGCGGATAGTTGGCCTAGAACCCCGCGAGTGAACCACAGTTAAGTTTCGAGGCGCAGAAGATGTCCATTTATAACACGCCGTCATGCTCTCCTGGAAGTCTCTTGACACGTTTCTGCTCCCAGTTATCAAGGTCCTTGGCGGCCAATCTCTGCGTGTCCAAGTTAGTACCTAACCCCTTAAAATGTTCTGTTGATGAATGTCACAGGGGGACCTTACATAATATTCGTCTTTGATATTGACTTTCCGTCCCGCCTTGCCGACGCCTAATTCCTCGTCTCGAGTCATTTGCCGGACACGGCGGTCGTGCTTCTCGTAGCGGACTGCCGTCGCGGGCGTCAGGACAAAGGAGCCACCGACAATGACCGACATGAACGGTAGGCCAAAAAGCAGGAACGGGTGCTTCGCCATAAGTGCGCGGTATTTCGCGGCAAAAGTGCCGGCTTCCGCGGCGCTTCGATACCTCTTGGACTGGAATATAGCCATTTTTGAATGCGCGAGGTAATCAATTCTGAATCGACCGCGGATGTGCTCTGCGAATCCAAGTTCGAAGTGATAGGAATGACGAGAGTACTATGTAACAACAAATCTCGTAATCAGGTTTTAGCGCTCGTACTCGCCGATCCTATCCATTGATTTAACGCGCCGTGTTTTAGAGAAGTTAGAGAGTTAGGAGCACCAAGAGACCATGACATAAAGCACGAATGATAACATCAATTAGAGGCCGCAGTAGCAGCATGGTTCCACTTGTTGCAGCAGCTGTGGATACATGTAACCTTGTTGGGGCACCTGCTTACCTAAGGAATTCCGTACAAGTTCAAAGAGCGCATTGACCACATCATGCTCGTGGTGCCCGCTTAGTTTGCTATGGACTTTAATTGATTTTTGGGAGCTCGAAAGAAAACCGACGCTGGATCTCACGTGGCTGCGTGTCAGTTTCGTGTCATTGGCTTCTACGGCGACCGATTTGACAACATTAGCATTCGGACCAGACAAATATGCCGATGCTGCACGCTGGATTATTGCTCATGCTGTAATTCTATTACAACCAGAGAGAGTATGAGCATCGCTAGTGGACGATGCCGCCAACTTCCTATGGAAGACCAGGACCTCAGGGTCGCGAGAACTTCGCTAACGGTTCCGCCCACCATGGTCAGCCCCCGCCTTCCACATTAGCTGCCCAGCTCGTGGAGAACATCTCAGCGTCAACGAGATCTTCGCGCCCGGATGAGACTGCGGAACTGAGCAAACTGATTGGCATCATCGAGAGAGTCAAGGATGAGCCCGACAACTTGAGAACCCGAGAGGAGCGTGTCGGGCATAATCACATGCTCATATATGTCTATGCTCGCGTCACACTGGAAGGCCTCAAATGGGACGACCCCTTCGCGGATAGGGTGCATCTTCGGTCGGAGGCGCTGGGGGCAATCAATTTTCTAAAGGTTGCTGTTGCCGAGACCCCGGAGGTCCTCCTTGCTACCTCGGACCTTGGCCGTTTCCTCTTTAGAGGCAAAGAGCCGCTCTGGATATGGATATTCCCGAAAGTCCTCAAGATGCTCGGGTATAATAACTCTGTTGACCTGGCAGCCGCTATCGAGCTGTTTTTCCAGACTGTATTCTCCGTCGCATGCCGGAGCACTGCTTTGTGGTCGTTTATACCCCAGTTTCTAGACTACCTTAAACTCAACTTCACAGGTGAGTATCTACCTGTCCGAGTCCCGGGATGGCGCTCCTAACTGAGATCCTATAAGCTATATGCTCTCGGTTGGTAGAAATCAAGGCTCCCTCCGCGAACAAAGACCTTTCTATAGGACTCCGATTGCCTACGGACTCGTTTCTTGAGAAAATTGGAAGTAGCGACTCCCAGCTATTGCAGCATCAATGCACGTACACATTGCCGCTAGCATCACAAGCGTTCAAACATGCCACTGGCCTCTTGTCCATTATGACACTTCCTTTCGCTCGCCGCGTTCCAGGATCCCACATGTCGCCTTTTCAAGAGTACATACCGTCGCTTCTGGATGCATACCTTTCCTTACACGAGGCTCAGCAACAATGCCGCCATTTATCTCCTAGTTGTCTACCGGTTCTCCTACAGAACACCTTGCAAATCTTAGGAGCGGTTCCGAATACGAGCGTTGCCGATCCTCTAGTGCAGGAGAAAGCATTGATCGTATTGGTAATAATTTGCGTTGAGCAATCCAATCATCTCACGGCGAATTCCGCCGAGGGCCAAGCCGGTCTTGATGGCCAACTGCTCTGCAAAGCACTTGTCAGGATCGCCGATGCCTGTTTGTATTTGAAACCCCTGTCACGGCTAGTCGCATCACAACTATTACCAGCCCTGGAAAAGCAGCAGGTTCATGACGACGCGGCTATGGTTAAGAACGACTTATGGGTAAGCACTTTACGTTGTGCGTCGCAAATAGTCACTAATGGTGATCCAGAAATGTTTGGAGCTCCTTCGAAGGGTAACTGTTGATCCTGTGCCCACATCGTTGGGGTCAACTCTACAGCCCGACCAATTCGCTACCGATGATCTACGCCATCAGGTGAAGTCTTTGCAGATTACAGCAAATGAAAACGCTCCCAACGAGCCGCAACTCAAACGTAGGAAAGTGGCGGAGGAATCAAAATCTTTACCTCGCATTACTTCCTATATCTATGCTACCTTGCAAATAGAGCCCGAGGAGGGTCTCGTGGGTCTAGACGACGTGTTACAGTATGTATTTCTCTACCGCCTTGCTGTACGCTACTGACCACTTTAGAAACCGCTTTTCAGAACTGGACGAGCGTGGACAGTGTCAGATCATCGATGTTTTGGGCTACGTCTGTTGTGCTGCAGATAATACGCTCGTGATGGCCGATAGAAAGGAGGCGAATTCACCGATGCTACACTGCTCGCACTGCCATGATGTCGTGGGTAACCGCGATACCCCCCTCTGTATTGATCTCGCGATGAAGAGGAAGGCTCTGGGATTGTTCTCCTCTTTGGTACAGCTCCCGAGCTTTGCGGCTTCACGGCGGCCACGTGTTACTGCAATGGTAGCCCTGAGGCGCCTAGGCAAGCACTGCTGCGACCCCGAGTTTCTCGATATCGAAACTTCCGTGGCAGCACAGTGGTGCTGGAAGTCGTTACAGAGCTCGGTAAGGGAGTTGCGCATTGCGTCAGGGTAATATACGGAGTCTATTGCATGAAGATACGAACTGACCATGTCACAGTCGGACGCTTGCCGTCTTCTTGAGCGAGATGAGTACAGATACGTCTGACACCATCTACAAAAACCGGACCATTGTTCTCAAACTGCTCCGCTCGCTCTCGGAGCAGAATCAACCGCATCTGACGGAGACGTGCATCATGGCCTGGTCCCAGATCGGAAGGTATTGTTGCTCTCATCCATCTCCAGAGAATGTAGCTGATATGTTATCCCCTACTAGCGTCGTAACTGAGGACCAGCTTAACCTCGTTCTTATCAAACTTGTCGAGTATTTAGGGCAAGAAAGCGTCATTGCTTCTGCCACAGCTTTCACAGAGGTAGATCGTTATGTTCTCTACTTGTTTACTATGGGATGCTGATGCTATGGAGATCATGAATATTGCCCAGTGTCGCCAGATAACTCCTCGCCAACTGTTCGAACCGTTCTGGCCATCCCTTGCCTTTTCTGCGGTCAAAGACTGCGTTACACAGCCAAAATTGATTCGGCTCTTGGCGGAACTGATGTCGATGAACTTTCAGGATCTGATTCTATACATCCACGGCCATGCCATGCCCTGGCTAGTACTGACGAAGAAGCGAGACGTTATCCAAAAGATTGCGGAAGTACGGGGCGAGGAAGAGCCCTGGCAGCCATGCCTTGATAACGCCAATCTCGGACCTATACTTGCTCTTCTCCTAATACAGGAAGTATCAGACGTGCAGGAGTATTCCATGACGTTACTCCGCCAGATATCTTCTCACTTTGATGGCCTATCCCTTGTGGAGCTCCTGCAGATGGAGCCACTGATCACTACATTGGAACTCCTGAAGGCTGCTGGTGATGCAGACGAGATTCATAAGCCTCATGTAAGCTCGTTCATGTCTGCTTCCTTTCAATCCGTTCCTGCTGGTGCTAATGACTTCTCAAGATACGGGGCGCCTTAAATCAGATGGCCCTCTTGATCCTTGCTACTTCTAGAGAGACGAAGCAAAAGAAATCGCACGCGACTGGCCGGTTCCTTCAACAGCATGCCTTAGGCTTGATGGCTCGACTGACCGACGTCATTAATGATACGTCGGGTATCCAAAACCCAATACAGGAACGGAAACGCTGCATCAAAGCAATGGAGGAAATGATCAAAATAGGCAAAAGTTACATACGCATTGCTCGTCCCCAAGTAAGTCCAACGCTTCAAGTCTTGGTTCACAGAAGCTGACAAACGGTAGATGTCCGCGTGTCTCTTGGCAGCCATGTCAGATGATGAGCTTCGCTCTTCTGCATTCTCCTGTTGGGCTGCCATGCTTCTGCACCTCGAAGAGGAGGATGTTGAAGTGCTAATCGAGACTACGTTCTTTCTCATCAGTCGTTACTGGACCTCCTTCGAAACTGCAACGCAGGACTTATCACGGGATTTAGTTGAGACCTTGCTGAACCAGGAAAGAGCAATCTTAGAGGATGTCATCAGCAAACTACCGTCTTTTAGCCATATCAACGGGCTAGCGAATGTGGAAGCAAAGCTAAGCACGCTCCGTAAACCTGTCGATAACCGTACAGCATTCTTCCTCTTGAGCGAGAGGATAAGCCATGAAAATGCTGGTGTCGTACTCCAGGCTCTGAGAGAGCTCGCGTCTTATCTGCAGAAACAGCAAGGCTACCTGCAGGCGTCAGCCGTGAGTGAGCAGCCTGACTCTGTCGTCCCGACCCTCGCCCGCGCGCTGCTCAACTGCGCCTCGAAGTATAACGGGATCCATGGGGAGATCAGCAGCCTCTGTACGCAGTGCATTGGTCTGATGGGATGTTTGGACCCCAACCGCGTGGACACAGTTCGAGCCGAGAGGCAAATTGTAGTCAGAGGCAATTTCGAGGAGTCGAGCGAATCGATAGACTTTGTAGTCTTCTTATTGGAAGAGGTCCTAGTCAAGTCGTTTCTTTCAGCCACGGACACCAAGCTGCAAGGATACTTGTCTTATGTAATGCAAGAACTTCTCGAGAGGTGTAATATTGCATCTGCCACCATGCTAGCCGGCACCAGAGATGCCGAGCCTATCTATCGGAAATGGCTTTCGATATCTGAAGGGGCTAGAGAAGTCCTCACGCCGTTCCTCTCCTCCCGATACGTCCTCGCCCCTATGCCCCAGCAGCCAACGGAATACCCAATCTTCCGACCTGGTAAAATCTATGGCAACTGGATCCGAACCTTTACCCTGGACTTACTTCGAAGGCCCCAAAACGGGTTCGCTTCGCTAATCTTTGAACCCCTATGTCGGGTGATTCGGGTCAAAGATCTTTCAATTGCCGAGTTCCTTCTCCCTTACCTGGTACTTCACATAGTCATCGGCGAAAACACTACGGGAGAAGTACGCAATAACGTCCTACATGAGTTCCTCAGTGTTCTCCAACATGAACTATCACATGAGGCAAGCTACGCAGAAAAAGAGGATAAGAAGCTGTATTGTGAGGTCGGTTTATCACAAGAGAATTATATGTTTATAACGTTGCTTACGAATACAGGCCGTGTTCCGTGTCCTCGACTATGCTAGTCGGTGGATTCAGGCTAAGAAGTCTCAACCGAACCTGAGCCCTAGGGACGTCACTGCCATCCAGAAGGTTCAGGATATTCTCGACTCCATCCCTGCTGAACTGATATCCCAAAGAGCAGTGGACTGCCAAGCGTATTCGAGAGCTCTCTTCCATCTAGAACAGCATATCCGACAGGCCGAGGGTAACAATGCGGACGTGGACGAGAAGGACCGATTGCTGCAGAGGCTTCAAGATATTTACACGCAGATTGATGAACCCGATGGTCTCGAGGGCATCTCTGCCCACCTTCATGTCCTCGATATTAACCAGCAAATTTTGAGTCATCGGAAAGCTGGACGATGGACGGCAGCCCAAACTTGGTACGAGATTAAGCTTGCGGAGAATCCTGACAACATCGATGTCCAGATTGATCTCTTGACGTGCCTGAAAGAATCAGGACAGCACGGTAGGTTATAGTCTATCCTGTGTAGTACCATGGCTAACAGCCAGGCAGATGTTCTTTTGAATTATATTGAAGGTATTGAGAAGCACACTGCTGTCACGACCATCAATCGGATAGTGCCGTATGCCGTGGAAGCATCCTGGGCGACCGGAAGATGGCAAACGATGCGCAAGTTTATCTCCAAGTACCAAGGGGATCACACCGAAAATTTCAACGTGTCTATTGCCCAAGCTCTGCTCTACCTACAACAAGGCTGGACAAAATCCTTCGTTGAAGAAATGAAAATTTTGCGCGAGAGAGTGGCCTCGTCCATGACGTTCTCTGCCACTTCGTCTCTCCAGACGTGTCACGAACCGTTGCTCAAGTGTCACGTATTGACAGACCTTGAACTTATTGCTGGCATCAACAATGATGAGACCCAACACCTCCAAGAGACCCTCAAGTCTCTTAATCGGCGTCTCGAAGTCCTTGGCTCCTATGTCAATGACAAGCAATATGTATTAGGTATCAGGCGCGCTGCGATGGAGCTAATGAGGTATGTCTTTGCTAGTTGTATTGTGTTTCAAAAACTAACTTGATCAGACCAAAGTTTAGCAACCTGGATATCTCTGCTCTGTGGCTTGCGAGCGCCCGGCTGGCGAGAAAAGCCAATTCCATGCACCAATCGTTCAACGCCGTGCTGCATGCCTCAGAGCTTGGTGATGGTTCTGCTACGATTGAGAACGCCCGCCTCCTATGGAAAGAAGGCCATAGTAGGAAAGCCATCCAGGCTCTTCAAGGGGCTATTGCTAGCACCTCTTTCACCAATGGAAGTTTTGCCGAGCACGACTCGTCAGAGAAGAATCTCGAGTCCCAGCAGAGCATGCTTACAGCACGGGCTCATTTACTCCTTGCGAAGTGGCTTGATAATGCAGGCCAGACCCATGCGTCCGCGCTGCGGCAACAATATCAAAACGTCCCAAAAAGCTACGCCACTTGGGAGAAGGGACATTATTATCTCGGCAGGCATTACAAGAAGGTGCTCGAATCTGAGAAGTCGCTGAAGATGGAGGATCAAAGCGAACAGTACCTCAGTGGGGAGACGGCGAAACTTGTGATAGAGAATTACATTCGATCTCTCAATTATGGAACAAAATACGTATATCAGACTCTTCCACGCATCCTCACCCTCTGGTTGGAAATGGGGGCCCAGCTCGACAAGGCTCCTGAAGGCAGAGTTTCACTTTCGCGGGAGCTCTACCATCGCCGCAAAACACTTTTGGACTCACTCCACAAGTACCTAAACAAATATATCAATCGCCTGCCTGCGTACATCTTCTACACTGCACTACCTCAGCTTGTCGCGCGTATTGCGCATCCCAATCCGGAGGTGTTCATGCTCCTGCAAGAAATCATTTTGAAAGTCGTGGAAGCGCATCCTAGGCAAGCGCTATGGAGCTTGTTCGCTATCATGACTTCCAAACAGGCCACCTCCGAGCGTAGGACTCGAGGGCAACAGATCCTGCAGAGACTAAGGGGCGCGAGCAAGAAGGTGGAGAACGGGTCCTTCGATCTCAAATCAATATTGCGCATGGGCGAGAAACTCGCGGACCAATTACTCATGGCTTGCAACAACGGAGATTTCCAGAGCAACAGGACGACCATGGCGAGCATCACACGGGATCTGGGGTTCAACCATAAATGCACGCCGTGTCCACTGGTTGTTCCAATCGAGGCTTGTCTGACGGCCACGCTGCCCACGCTCACCGACAACGTGAAGAAACACAAGGCATTTTCGCGGGATGTCATAACAATAGACTGTTTCCTGGACGAAGTCTTGGTGCTGGGATCTCTTGCAAAGCCGCGAAAACTCACCGCCCGTGGGTCCAATGGCGTCAACTATGGGCTCCTCATCAAGCCAAAGGACGATCTTCGGACAGACCAGCGCCTCATGGAATTTAATGGGATGATCAACCGGTCTCTCAAGCGAGATGCGGAATCTAGCAGGAGGCAGTTGTATATCAGAACGTACGCGGTCACTCCTCTGAACGAGGAGTGTGGTATCATCGAATGGGTCTCGGGTCTTAAGACGCTACGGGACATCCTTCTTAGCATCTATCGATCCAAAGGGGTTGTCCCTAACTACGGCCATCTCGCGGCGATGATGAGAGACGCGGCTACCGGTGACAAGAACACCAAGATCTTCACGGAAGGGGTCCTTGGGACGTTCCCACCGGTACTTCCACAATGGTTCATCTCGCAGTTCCCGAACCCCACGGCTTGGTTCGCGGCAAGACTCAGATACACCAGGTCTTGCGCTGTCATGTCCATGGTGGGTACGATCCTGGGGCTGGGTGACCGGCACGGCGAGAATGTTCTATTGGAAGAAGGAAACGGCGGCATTTTTCATGTGGAT
This sequence comes from Monosporascus sp. mg162, assembly GCA_004155945.1. Taxonomy (NCBI): domain Eukaryota; kingdom Fungi; phylum Ascomycota; class Sordariomycetes; order Xylariales; genus Monosporascus; species Monosporascus sp. mg162. The sequence goes on along the minus strand of QJNY01000440.1, from coordinate 20,811 downwards.
TTCAACTGTCTCTTCGACAAGGGCCTCACGTTCGCGCAGCCCGAGAGGGTCCCTTTCCGCCTGACTCACAACATGGTAGCAGCCATGGGCATCCACGGCTACGAGGGACCGTTCAGGAAGTGCTCGGAATTGACGTTGAGCATCCTTAGACAGCAGGAGGAGACGCTGATGACGATCCTCGAGGCGTTCATCTACGACCCGACGCTGGACCTGCAGCGGGACAAGAAGAGGAAGCACGAGGTGGTGAGGCTCAATCCCCAAAGCGTTGTGGATAACATCAGACGCAAGGTCAGGGGCCTGCTGCCCGACGAGAGCATACCTCTGGGCGTGGAGGGACAGGTGGAGGAACTCATCAAGCAGGCTGTGCACCCGAAGAATCTTGCAGCCATGTATATCGGGTGGTGTCCTTTCTTATGAGTCAGGGCCCGATGCGACGCAACTTGAGTAGGGGAAACCATGATCAAAGGCGACTAGCAACGGACTGTAATTGATGCTGTATCTGTAGCTGTATAATTTGACAGCTGTACAAGTGTCTACGATTAGACGAATAATGATAAGTGTCAATTGGTATTACACGCATGCTTCGCTTTAGCCTTAGCTAAAAGATAGTCTAAGGGTGACCATTGCGTCCCTTGGACTCCAGAGTAGAATTGACTCTGAACAGGGATAAGACCAAGAATAAATCGGATAAATGAAATGATCACGATTTTAATCGAGATTTTGTTGGTATGAATACTGACCCATCTCAAATTAGAACGGGAAACAAGAAATTATGAAAAGGTGAGGTGGTAGCACAGCAGGAAAGTCCCGTGTCTTCTTCGCACCTTCTAGAGGTTACAATTAGTGGGTGGTGGTGGCCTGGAGGTGCCGCCTAGTGCTAAAATATTCCCTACAGCAGAATGACAGAGTGACGGGAGCTTTGACGCGTCTCTTTAAACCTGCCAGAGGAAACCCATTCGTCCCTGTCCCACGCGTTTTCATCCTCAAACAACTTGGACTGCTTTCTTTCGCACCTCACTCTCTATTTCACCTCTAAGAATTCGAACGCCTGCATAGGGATCTGTCTGATACTCAGGCGTCTCTTCTTCCCGAAGTCTGTTTTGGACATATGAAATTGCATTTGTTCGCAGTGTTCCCGCTGCGGTGCCCAAATCCATTTCGACTGCATTCATCTCATCTGCGCCAGCCATCTTCTGCCTCTCTGCAGTAGATCTGGATCACTAACTTACGGTACCTAAATACCTCTACACCCAATTTCCCAATCTGCCTTCTACGACACTCGTCATTTCAATACTGCAGAATAACGGAAGTCCGACAGCTACTTTTCGTGCATTTCAGACGAGATGTCTTATCGAATCGGTAAGAGTCATTTTTTTTTTATTCCTTTTCATCTTTTGCCTTCCCCTGCGGAAGCCTGGCAGAGTTTCCGCCACCGGATTTGACGTCACTCACTGGAAGTCAGATGGCTTGGGCCCAGATCTTCCTCGTCGCTTTACAATGCAATTTTTTTTTTCCTTTTTCGTCCCCTCAAAATTCGAAAACTAGAATGTTGCTGACAAATCTCGCAGAGTTGTCGAAAAATAACCGTGCCGCTTGCCAAGATGGCGTATGCAAGAATGCCGGCGCAAAGATCACCAAAGGTGAACTCAGACTCGGTGCTTGGGTCACTATGCCCGGCGGGGAGCACGGTTCCTGGCGATGGAGACACTGGTAGGCCTCTCTCCTGCCTATGGTGCGAGACGGATTTGGCTAACTAGAAAATAGGGGCTGCGTGTCCGGCTTCACTGTTTCCAACATCCAGGAAAGCATCAAGAGTGGCGATGGTGATTATGACTGGAACATGCTCGATGGTTATGATGAACTAGAGTAAGCTACATCTTCGTACGCGTTCCCGTATCTTCACCTTTACTAATCCTCGAAAGTGACCATCCGGATGTACAAGAGAAGATTCGACGTGTCGTCACCCAAGGACACATTGATCCAGAGGACTTCAACGGCGTAAGTAGCATTCAGTTAATCCAGTGATAAAGCACTGACTGATGTCATAAAGGATCCCGAGTTCAACAAGCCTGGCCAGAAGGCTATCCGCGGCCGCGCCAAGAAAGCTAAGGCCGGGGATGACGAGGTGAGTGTGCCTGCAATATACCCAGCAAATTTTACCGCCCTCATTACTTACACTTAGCTTAGGCCGCTGGAGAGGATGACGCGCCTAAGAAGAAGCCTGCTAAGCGAAGCCGCAAGAAGGCAGCTGAGGACGACGATGATGAAGAGGAGGCCCAACCTGCTAAGAAGAAGGCCAGGGGTGGCCGAAAGTCCAAAGCAGCTGCAGGTGAGGATGATGAGGAGGAGGTCCAACCTCAGCCTTCTAAGACGAAGGCTAAGGGTGGTCGCAAGTCCAAGGCAGCTGCGGAGGAAGCCGAGGATGAGCCTCAGGGAGTAGCTCCCGCCAAGAAGTCTCGCGGCAGGAAGGCGGCCAAGAAAGCTCCCGCACCTCCGGCCGATGATGATGACGATGAAGTCGAGAACGAAGAGGAAGAGGCTGATGAGCCCGAATATGAGCCTGAGCCCGAACCCGAGCCTGCTCCCCAGGCCAAGGGTAGACGCGGTCGCAAATCCACCAAGACTGCAGCTGTGGCCGAAGACGACAATGAGATCGCCGTTGACCCTGCTCCCACTAAGTCTAGGCGTGGCCGTTCTAAGAAGGCCTAATGCATTTCCAGGCAGGAACAAGGTATGTTGTATCCCACTGAGCGACATCTTGCTTTAATCTTGACCAACTAATTTGGGAAACAGGAAGATACGGGCTTCGATTCGTCCCCAGCTTCGATATCATGTACCATCATCTCATTATGTCATCACAGTCGTCATCGCAGCAGGCTATTGTATTGAGACTGGCAGCTTTTGCTCTGCCCGCCTTGCCTGATCAGGGTTTGGAGAAGTTGTCAGTCCACGAATTGTAGCATGTAGGGCCGGTCATGCAGCACGGGGGTTTCTCGAGGAGTGTGCGAATGATACCAAAAAGGGTTAGCGGAGGGTCTGCTCTACTGATTGTACCAACTGAAGTCTCCTATTTTACGGGCTGGACTACCAGTCTGCATTGGCAGCTAGGGTTTGCGAGCGCCACATTAGCTCTTAATAAAGTAATTTGGCACATTTAATTATGATACTTCGTTGCTCCTTCGTCTAGGATATTGAATCCAGAGACCCTACAGAAATCAAGGATAAATGCAACGGCGAGAACAGGTTCCAAAAAAATCGAGACGCAGAGAAACAGCTGGGTTAGGGGCCGGCGTGGCTCAAGCTACCGCGTAACATTAAATGCCCAAATCAGTGGGACACGCTGCAATGCTAGGCTACCTACTAAGGGTTAGTCCAGGGTGACATCAGATTGACCCTAGCAGCCTAGTACCTAAATTTACAGCTATTGCAACCCCCAATCCCTCGTCATCACGTCGATAGCTGCTGTGTCGCCTTTGTAGCTAAGTACAAGTCGTCCAAGCTACTGCGTTAGTTGATCTACCTTTACCATCCTGGTGAGCCGATGGCTCTACGCAGTATCTAGTGCCTCCCATTCCCATCTAGCCAGACAGAAGGTTATCTACGGCTGGCACGTCAGGCTCAGACAAAAAAATGCATATACAACAACACTTCCGACCCCTCTCGCTTTCCTTGCTCTTGACCCTGCCCGCCGCCGTGCGCGCCGTCTTCCAAGACGAGGTCGGCCATATCGATTACCACCATGAACTCCTCGGCGTCCCCCAGCGTGAAACCACCTTCTTCCACCGCCCGATACCTGACGAGAAGGCCAGTCTCCTCTATACATTGAGCGACCTCGGCGTGCTCGGCGCCGTCAATCCCGGCAATGGCGCCCTGATCTGGCGCCAGGTGCTGAACCCCAATATCAGCGATAGCATATTCGGCCGTCGAGATACCGGACACCTGAGAGCCGTCGAGGATGAGAAGTGGCTGGCAAGTGCCCTGGGAAGTTCTGTCCAGGCCTGGGATGCGTTATCCGGCCGCAATGTCTGGTCTCTCGACTTCGAGGGCACCATCAAGGACCTCGAGGTCATGGGTTTGACTGAGAGCGAGCAGAGGGACGTCCTTGCACTGCACGCCGAGGACGACGCGACCGTATTGAGGAGGATACACGGGACGGAAGGTCGCGTTGTGTGGGAACACAGAGAGGTCACCAACGACGTGCCGTTGCAAGTCAGCACCAACGTGGAGAAGGTCTTTGTCGTTACGCTACACGGTTCCCTGCTCTCCTACAGCCTCAAGGTCATTGTCCTGGATACCTTGACGGGCAAGAAGCTTGACGAGATACCCATCGGTACCAAGGGCGAGGTGCAGAAAGAGGCGGACGTCATGTTCGTCGGGTCTAACTCCGCCGCACCCGTCGTCGCCTGGACCGACAACACCCTGACGACGCTGAAGGTCAATGTGCTCGGCACTAAGAGTACTAAGGGATTCCCCCTAATCTCTGATGCCGCGGGTGTCGAGATTCACGCGCCGCATCTAGTCCAGTCGTCACCTCATTTCTTAGTCCACACTCGGACCAAGACGGGTCATAAGGCTGACGTTTTTCATGTCGACCTAACGAATAATGCTATCACCAAGGCGTATGAACTGCCACTATTGGAAGGGGAAGGTGCCTTTTCGACGAGCTCATTGGCTGCAAACGTCTACTTCACACGGGTCACGGCTGACGAGGTCATCGTCACGTCCTCGCAGTCGCACGGCATTCTTGGCCGCTGGTCTCTCCAAGGTGGGACGGACAAGCTTCAAGCCCTACACGGTGTTTCCGAGGTCATCAAGAAGGCCGAGAACAGCTATGCTGTGAGATCGGCAGTTGTAAATGACGCCGACGATTGGGTTATGATCCGCAATGGAGAGCTCGAATGGACTCGTCCCGAGGGCTTAAGCGGCGCCGTTGCCGCTACTTGGGCCGAGATCCCCGAGTCCGAGGAGTTGGCGAAGACTCTGGAGGCCGAGGCTCATAGCAATCCACTCCAGGCATACATACACCGAGTCAACCGTCACATTGACGATCTTCAGTACCTACCCCACTGGCTGCAGTCCATTCCTGGACGTCTCATGAGCAGCATCCTCGGTTCGGAGGGCACTAAATCCGGTGATACACTCATGCGAGATAGCTTCGGGTTCAACAAGCTTGTCGTGCTTGCGACCAAACGAGGAAAGCTCTACGGTCTCGATGCGGGTAGCCAAGGCAGGATCATATGGAGCAAGAAAGCCAGTGAGACGCCTGCTGTCAAGCCTTGGGATGTGAAAGCTATTCATGCCGATAACGTCAAGGGTTTCGTCACCGTTCGCGGAGCGCATGGGGAATACATCATTGTCAAGTCTGATACCGGTAAGACTGTCGAATCAATGCCCTCTGGCCTGTTTCCGCCGACCGAGGGCGCCGTCCTCGTAGACAGCGACGCCGGCCCATGGCTACTCCCCATCGGCATTGGTGGTCAGGTTAACGAAATCCCTAGCTCTTGGGCTCCGAAGCAGACCGTCGTCACTCGCACTTCCGAAGGGGGCATACAGGGCCTCATGTTTGCGCCCGCTGGCGAGCATGCCGTCTCCACGGCTGCCTGGACCTTCTTACCCCCCAAAGGTCAAAAGATTGTGAGTATCGCGAGCCGGCCGACGCATGACCCTATCGCTTCCATCGGCCGCGTACTCGGAGACCGCAGCGTGAAGTACAAATATCTAAATCCGAACACCATTGTGGTGGCATCCGTTGATGAAACCTCCCTCTCACTTACCATCTACCTACTGGACACGATTTCCGGCCAGGTGCTACACTCCACGACATACGAGGGTGTCGATCCCAGTAAGGAGATCGGCTGCGCCCTCTCGGAGAACTGGTTCGCCTGCTCGTTCTACGGCGAGTACAAGCTGCGCGAGTCGTCGCAGCCGCAGAGCGTCAAGGGCTACCAGCTCGCCGTCTCGGACCTCTACGAGTCGGAGCTATCCAACGACCGCGGGCCCCTCGGTGAGGCGGCCAACTTCTCGTCGCTGGCACCCGTTGACGACCCAGTCGCCGGCCTGCCGCTCCCCGCCGTCGTCTCCAAGTCTTACGTCCTCTCCACGCCGTTGACGGCGCTCGCCGTGACGCAGACTAAGCAAGGGATCAGCGCACGCCAGCTCCTCGCGTACGCGCCGGAGCTGCGGTCCGTCGTTGGCGTGCCCCGCGCGGCCCTCGACCCCCGTCGCCCCGCGGGCCGCGACCCCACGCCGCAGGAGCTTGAGGAGGGCCTCTCACGCTACGGTGCCGCGCTCGAGGTGGATCCGCGCTGGGTGCTGAGCCACGTGCGCGACGTCGTGCTGGATCCCAAAGGTTCCCTGAAAAGAATCGCGGCGGCCCCAGCCGTCCTCGAGAGCACGTCCCTCGTCGTCGCGTACGGCGGGGTCGACGTCTTCAGCACCCGCGTCACGCCCAGCGCCGCCTTCGACGTGCTCGGCGCCGGGTTCAACAAGCTCGCACTTGTGGCTACCGTCGGCGCGCTTGCACTGGGGGTGGGTGTTTTGGGGCCTTTAGTGAGTGTTTTTGAACACTTTTTATTCCCCTTCGGCTTTCCATCTTGGACAGGTCATACGTCTAATCTTGGACGGACATTCGTTTTTCTTATCTCCCCCTTCTACAGCTTTCCTTCACTTCCCCCATTCGTATCACTATGCTAATGTGTTTCTTCGTGCAGGTCAGGAAAAAGCAGATAAACGTGCGGTGGGGTGGGGCCTAGTAGGGAAATGGGGTTACGGACGGTGATATTTTTTACGTGGAATTGTTTTAGGTTATGAAGGTCGCTGTCATGATGTGTGGGAAAAGGGGGGACGGGGTTATTGATTTGGATACTGATGTAGCTTCATCTTTAACCCGGTGCTATGAGTAACACGAGGGATACCGAACAAGAGTTCACTACTCTGCTTCGCCTGTTCCAGACATGTTCTGATCACCTGCGAAGTAGATGGGCGCGAGCTTAGCTTCTAGCAACGGACTGCTGCTCTACCGGAATCCTCCACCTTAGTCTCGAGCTTACGGGTCGGTGCGTAGATAGGGAGCCCTAGAGACAAGTATAGAAGATTTTCGACGCGAATGAGCGGCTGTAATAAATACCTACATACGTATGCATGTGTAAAGCTCAGAGAGTCAAATGCTAAACATTCTAGTACGGCATGAGGGACATGTTTGTCGACGGATTCCTCGACGACGTTTTCTGGTTTTGTACGCTAGGTACCCAAGTGATTATGCATCCCAGGATTGTATAATTAACTGGCTAGCGATGAGCCGGCTCTTATTCTTCCCGGGCGATGTATGTGACTTTTGGGGGATGGGACATGACTTCACTTATTAAGCTTCAAATGGTACAGAGAGCCGGCGACGGGTTATCCCGAAATGGTCTGTCTCATGCCGCTTGCTACTTAAACTTCCCGCTCTTAGTCGGTGCTGGACCATTGGAAGTACGCCGAAGCCTAATTTATGTGTATTTTTCTCTCTCGTCGTTCTTGCCCTGACGTTGATAAAATCTTGTGTGGTCTGGGATATAGTCGGCCCTAACGGCGGAGCATTCGGGGGCTGTGTAGAACGTGCCTGTGCCCAATGTTTCTTCTGTTAAGAGGGAGAGGCTTTGATCCTACCCGACGGCTCCCAATCCTACGTCAGTTCTGCCCAACTGTGTGACGAAAAAAGTCGCTCCGACCCGTTCGTTAAAGAAACGGATACCAGGAGATTGGATGGACCAGGCATGATCCCTTTGCAAAAGATATCTTTTAGGCAAAGGGGGTAAGCAGCATTTGAAGGGTTGTTTCATGAGAAGGAAAGCCCGACATGTTAACACTAGCAGCCGCTTCTAGCGCTACGTACGTAGAACCAGGAATCACACACTTGCCGGCCCAAGTTACATCTATTATCCTAGGAGGCCGTTCGAACAGGCGGGCCAACTACTGCATCATGCACCAGCGCTTCCATCGTGCGTCCGGTGGGGGGGGAGGGGGGAATGCTTGATGCAAACACCGGCTTCTGCTTTGAGCGACGATGGAGCCGAGTTCCGGCATAAACGCAGCTCGCTGGGCGGCGAGGGACCGGATTGGGTGCGAAACCCAATGGATGACGGAACACCCAGGCGGGCTCGGGAAATCGATTGACGCAATTGTGCAGAAAAAGTGAATTTTCCAGCTTTTTCCTGTGAATTACGAATCACGACCCGAGCTTAAGGTAGCGTAGTGCACTATTTCCAGGAACTTCCCTAAGAGGCCTATGAAGGTATTATGACAGACGGGCGGGAACTTCGTCATGAAACGCTCTCGCAGGCCATACGACTGACGGAGATTCCTTCACTAGGCGGGAACAGAGCAGCTTGCTTGCTTGGTTGCTTGTTTGCAGTTTGGTTAACGATTAAGATAATTCGTCCGTCGGTGTGCCCATGTAGAGAAGTACATATTTTATAAGCTAGGCCAGTCAGCCAGCCGCGGGTCACGCTACGCCATGGTGTGCCCAGAAGCAGCAACAGGGCTTGTCAGCTTCGAAAATGGGCTATGCTTGTGCCCCTCCCCCTCGCTTTGTCCGTCTCTGCCTGCCCCTTCGACAGCTTTCTTTTCCGTCTTGCACATTGCCCAACCCACAAGTCTAGAGCCACGAGGATCTCTCTTGTCCCGGACATGGGGAGTCAACCCAAGATCTCACGAGATACCCATCACGCGCAATCGACACCCGCGATCCTGCTACACCCGGGGAGAGGCAGCACACCCCTGGTCTTTCAATAGGGTGACTTGGCTGCCTGATCGCCTCTAACTGCGACGATCTCATCTGTACAGACAATACGAACCCGCCCAAATGCCTGCGTACGGGAACAAAAACCCTTCGTGCATCCGGGCGACTTCATGTCAGGACAAGACGGTCTAGCTCTTTGGAACCCAGCCTTCTTATTTCTCGGCTGTGCAGCAAAGTCGGCTCTATACGGTTCCACCGCATTCATTGTTAGTCTATTACATAGTAGAATTACAACGCCCACTCTGTATAGTGTAAGTACGTAGCCGGGATGTAGAAGTACAATAATAACAAGAAGACATGGAACGAGGATATGGCGGGTCCCCCCACCCCTCTTTCTTTTCCCCCAAGTTCCAAGTATCTCAATCAGCTGCTGTGACATGACGACGTCGGTCTTCCCTAGCGTCTATGTAGGTAGCTTACGAGGGTCACACCCCAATTAGAAGTCTTTAAAAAACAAAAAAGAAGGGACTGGCATATAATAATGACATTGGAAACTAGAATGTGGGGCTTTTTTTCTGCTTGCTGTCTGGCTATCCGAGCCAAGTTGTCTACATATACTAGAGTAAGAGGTATGCGTACTTGTTATTAAAGCAGTCTAGTCTATCACTCTGCACTCAAATCCCCTGATCCTCCTCCCCGGCTCGTGCCTCTCTCTTCTGCCACGTTAACTTGTGTTGCTGCCCTCTTTTCCTTCCTTCTCACTTCTTAATAAACAACATTGCTTACTTACGATATCCTCTACTTCTGGCGCCAACCATCCAGTTGGTGATATTCTCTCCCAAAAATATCGCTCGATAAAGAGAGGCTCTAGGCTTCAACTGTAAGCGCCCAAGCAGCGTAGCGTGTGGTCATAAATCGCGCTACTCAGGGCACGGCGTTGATCGTCCCCCGTTTCACTACGTCAACTTACCCCGCTACGGAAACCCAAGAGGAGTGCCGCTCGTGAAGCTTCTTCATCAAACTCAATCAACCCGACTGACTACTTGCCCTCTTTCAAGTGCCACCATCAAAAAAGAAAAAGGACTCCGGCAAGCTTATTTCCGTAAGACTAATATAGTCAAATAAAAGCAACCTTTGAATCGCTCCTCGCCATGTCGTACGCTCGCTCGAGTCGTAGTGACTTCGACGACCGAGATCACCCCTCTCGGAGGGGCCCGCATCGAGGCTATGATGACGCTGACCTCTTCGACCGGCGGGAATTTCGCGGTTCACCACGCCGTGCCCCAGCGGCGGTCAGGGAGTATGACGACCTTGGCCGAGACGATCGTGTCCCCTCGTTTCTTCGCGAGGACAACAGGAAGACCGACTCCCAGCAACTAGTGCTCCGTTCCAGGGAGGTAGAGACTGTTGACCGCCGAAGACCCCGCAGCCCCAGTCCACAGCCTCTCACACGCTATGTCGAGCGGCCAAGGAGTCTCAGTCCTCCTCGGAGGTCTATGTCTCGACCGCGCCCAAGATATATTGAACGGTCGCCGTCCCCGTCCCCGCAGCGGGAGAGAGACGTGCGAGTCGATGTAGACACTCGCGTCATCGAGAGGCGGCGACCGAGATCCCCGACTCCTGATCGCGAGCGGGATCGAATTCGCATTATGATGGAAAGGGAGAGGGCCCGGTCTCCCTCTTCTAGCCCTTCGCCACCTCCGCCGCCGCCGGCCCCTCCCGTCATCAAAGGGCCCACCATCGAGCGTGAGGTTATCACGCACTACCGCGACATCGACCACGGTAAGTTTCCCCGGCCTATGCTACGTTACGACTAGCATTATCTAAAGCACTGCAAGAATTTTGCTGACATCCCATCTAGGTGTCGAACGAGCGAGGCCTCCGACCCCGCCTCCACCATCTCGTACACCCCGCCCCATCGCCCGGGAGCGGGAGTCATGCGAGACTGATATCGACATTCGGCGCTCACGCCACGAGATGGACATTGACATCCGGCACTCGCACAGGTCGGACTCCCGGCCGCGTGGCCAGTCTCGCCCGCGTGGCCAGTCTCGCCCGCCGGCGCACGAGGACGGCGACCGGCTGATGGTGCGCGCGAGCGACGTGACGCGACGCCGTGCACACTCGGAGGCGCGGCCGCGCGAGGAGTGGGATGAGGAGGCCGAGTACATCACGAGCAAGATCGACCAGCGCGGCCGCATGGGCGAGGCATGGAACGGCGCTACCCGCGACTGGACCATCGTCGACGTGCCGCCGGGCACCGAACGCGTGCGCATGGACGGCGTCGGCGGCGGCGGCGCCGAGGTCACCTGGCAGCGCTACAACGGCGTGCGGCGGTCCAAGTTCGTGCCCGAGCGGGACAGCGCCACCACCGTCAGCGAGCCGACGCGGGAGCCCGCCCGCGACGGCGTCGACCGCGAGCGCCTGAGCGTGCAGATCTCGGCCAGCAGGGACCGGTCGCGGGACCGCGACGAGGTCGTCGAGGAGGTCCGCGACCGCCGCATCTCCATCCGCGACAGCTCACGGGGCCCCCCGAAGCGCAGCCGGGAGATGTGGACCGAGATCACCAAGGACCTCGTCGTCCGCGAGGCCATCGAGAAGCGCGGCTACGAGTACGAGGAGACCGAGTACTTCTTCTACGTCATGGAATATCTCCGCTATGTAAGTTCTCTTCTCTTCTTTTCTCGCTCTCTTTAGTTGCCATCCGATCAACTACGCACACTACGCAACTTGCAGTGTCTCGTTCTTATCTTGCTTGCAACGCGCACATCTGACCCACACAAACAGGAGGACGTTGTCGAACTGGTCAACATATCCGACGAGATCCGTCGCGCTCGCAGACGCCGCGCCCGCGAGATCGAGTGGGAGCGCGAACACCGCGACGGCTGGGACCGGCGACACCACCACCACCACAACCGCCTGTCCCTCAACTGGGACAAGATCGACGACGAGCGGATCGTCGAGCGCGAGGTCGTCTACGACCGCCCAACGCGCACGTACCTGCGCTAAGCTCGTTTCCACCACTGCCAAGAAACAGGCTGCCCCGGGTGGACGCATTGGCGTCGACGGCGGAATCCGCATTCCCTTGTGGGGATGAGGGGCGTCATCGCCTGAGAGAACGCTTTGTGGTGCCGAAGATAGATCTAACCCGCGCGGCCTCGGATTTTTAGTATGAAGAACTGACTGGCGGACTGCTGCTTTATCGTCAGCCAGGCCGACAGTATCGTGTCTTCTCGCACAGCCCCGGTTCACCATCTACGTATAATAGTATACTTCGCCTAATACTATTAGAATGAGGGTGTTCCCAGAAGGTGATGACAGCACACGTGGCAGGGATCACACACGACAAACATTTTCAACCGTCTTCTTGTTCCTCTTCTGCACAGCATCCACATACCTACCGATAATCACGCCATGGCCTTCTTCTATGATGCGATGAAGATCTCAGGTAATGCAGCGTGGAAGACCCTTTTTTATTGTTTGAAGAGTCGCAAGCAGTGGAAACGAATGAGTGATGACGATGACGGGATTCTTTTCCGATTTTCTTTCTTTGGTATGTAGCTAGAATGATAGTCCGTCAGTGGCGAGGTGTACTTTTCTCATTTAGTAGGAATTGATGATGTTATGACCTCCAAATCTATGGCCTCTTGGGTGCTGCTACGTGCTTTTGAGATTGGGATGACACTGAATACCTAGACAGTGGTTACCCACCATGGTGCTCCTGAGTTTCCCGGATGTAAGCGTGGGATTAGAAGGGCGCCTGGGACCTCTGGCTGCACGTGAGATGGACGACGGATTGATGGAGTAGTCCATCGCGGTTAGCTAGTACGTTGACATGTACGGGAGCAGCCGTAGACGTATGGATGATCCGTTCTATTCGACCGGGGAGGTGGTCTGTCTTGACGGCGACGCATAAGGATCCATAACTAAATATAAGTTCAATCCCGACAGCCTCACTGAGTTGGATGATGCCAGACCACAACCCGCGGGAACTAGCTCCCCGTGATGTTAGGTATAATAACCTGGTCTCGAGCGAGCTCCACCGTGGCGGCCATGCCCACCGCTTCCTTACATGAACCTCGTATGTTGCTTACGCCCTACCGGACAAGGAAACCCGCTCCAGCTAGGCGCGCCGAAAGAGTAGGCGAACGTACGTGTTGCTTGTAAACCTTCGTCTAGTCGGCCAGGCGGCCTTTTAAAGCGTCGGTCGTCGAAGGATACCTGTATGGCACGCGGTATCTACGCCGGGATGGGAAACCGGTCGTCGGAATAGGGGTTGAGAAAGGGGGTAATTAGGTGACCGGCACCTCTGTCTATATACGAGTTACTAGTGTAGTAGCCAGGGCCCTCTTAGGCTGGCTAATCACTTGCCATAGCATCTATCTGATGCTGTATTTAACTTATCATTATCAGCCAATACCTGTCTGTGATTGAGGCTTCCTTCCATACGAGTGAGGAGGGTTCTGCGTGGCGTCGTGTAGGAGGAAAGCTCGTCTTTCGGTTGGAACCAAGTGGAGTTGAGGGTGTGGGTGGAATGTCTTATCTCCAGCGGTAATTATGGACTGACTGGCTGGCTTTGCTTGCTTGCTTGCTTGTCCAGCACGGTCTGAGCAAATTATCCCTTACTTAGATACTGGACCCGCCTAGGATAATGAGCAGCTTGGGAGTCGCGGGATTATAACTAGAGATAGCTTGGGACAAGTGGTAACAAGGGTTCACGCAGGCGTCAAGTCAGAGGGCGTAAGGGACGAATGTAAAGTCGCTGCTACTCGCAAAGCAGCGAAACATGAGGGTTGCGTCTGCGCATGGAATGGAATTCTAGATGACAGGCGAGAGAAACCCTAAAGATGGTTAGACAGTTTTCCGATATGATAATATATCTAGGTATCAATTAAGGCTCTATCCTCCACCCGAAGCAGATGTTACCAAGTTTCTTCAAAGCATCCTAGGTTTTAATACAATATTAGGGGCGGAGAGACGAGAGAATCTGGTTGAGACATCCCGGCAGTGAGCACATCTTTGGAGATCTTCTCTGCCTGACTAATCAATTACTCCTCAAGCCGACCGAGCGCGTCAGTCAAGAACGAGGTTGCTGCTAGCTTGCGGACAAGGCGACCTGAGAGGGTCTCCTTTTGCTTTCCTTTGGTGACTTGAAGCCCTCTGCTTTTCAACGCCATCGTCGACCGAGAGGTCGAGCGTGCCGAAGATCGTCTTGAATCGAATCTGATTGACAGCTCCGGGTCTGGCAATAAGCAATAAGTCAACCAACAGCTCACGCTGTTTCTTATCCGCGTTGGTCTTAGCCCTGAGATCGAACGATGGTTTGCGGGAAGGCGTGATCTTTACAACCGTCCTGTAGGCGTGTGTCTTATGTAAATCCTTTAGAGGTCTGGGTTCAAGAAGAGTTTCTCGCCGCCGTTAAGACGGTTTTTAAGACTCCCAGAGATCTCTTTTTTTCTATTCCTTTTTCCAGGGAGAATGTGGCGTATGTGAACTCAGTTCCCAAGATGTGAAAACGTCTCCCTCCCCCCCAATAGTTGTTTCGCGATTGGTGAAAGCGTTTCGCAACCTTGCGGTTCCCAATGCTGCCCAAGGGAAAGTCTGGATAGATTCCTACTCAGAGATAATCATTTCTCCCAACACTTGTGCCAGATGTGTTCATACACCGGGTCCCTAGGCGTACTCAACGAAGGTGGCGCTGGCTTGCCTTGTTCGTCGGTGCTCCATTCCTTAATGGGGCGCTGATTCGCACACAATGCAGGTTTCGAGAGAACAGATGCATTGAAGAGCTCCGTGAATTTGAAGTGAGCATCGGTAACCATTCCAGCAACAAGCTGTGTCCGCCTAGCTATTCAAGTTAGAATTAAAACAAATAATGAGACCGTTCTGATGGTTGGGGTACTAAAATTATAGGAGTCTATATGAATACATGCAAGTTTATATAACATTCTGGGTTAGAAATTAATATGCTCTGCCCCTTAAGACCATCCAAGCCATCTTACCACAGTTTCAAGTCTGGTTAGGTGAGGATCTTCGACAGCTAGGACATGTCTGAGGTTTGTATTAAGAATACTCAGTTTCATCGAGGATATCGGCTTACTTTATGAATTATCAAGGGCGGCTTACAGGTGGAATACGGGCATGTATAAGCATCAATATGTGTCTTATGTGTCGCAGAATAGGGGCTGCTAGCTTAGTCATCAAACCCCTGGGAACTGTAGGCACCCCGCAACAACGTTGTTCCGGGGCTCCCACAAGTATATTAGAGCTCTCTAGTCACTACTCTCTAGAGCCCAGATCATCCATGACAATTCACGCTTTTCACACTCTATGCAACCTTTCCTCACGATCAGCATAACTCTGACACTATGTTTGCCTGATCAATATTAAATATTGAAGGATTTCTTTGGAAATAATTAAGCTCGATCAAACAAATCTAATATTCACCCAATCCAATGTTATTATTCTCTTACGATCCCTATCGTAGGCCCCGTTTGTACCTCCATGTGCAAACACCTACTGCAACGTGACAATTTTAGTAGGTCTCCTTCGAGACTACCTCACGGTCCCAATGCTCGGTTAAACTTCGCAGCCTGTATCTCGGCACTGGCGGCGACCGCGGCGTTGCAGCCGCTCGTGATGGCGCTAGGAACGACTTTGTAGGGAGTACTGCAGTCGCCAACGGCGAAGACGCCCGGAACGCTAGTCTGCCAGAACGGCGCCTCGGCCCGGATGTCGCCCAGCGGCGTCGTGGCAAGCCCCAGCTGAGCCACGAAGGGGCCCCGAGGACTCGCCCGGGGATTGTGCACCAGGAACTTCTCCTCCTTGCTGGACCCGTCGACGAACTCCACCGTGATCGAGTCGCGCAGGCCGTTTCCGATAAGACGCTTGATTTGGCGTGTCTCGACGTTGAATTTGGACGCGACGAGCGAGCTAACGAGCGGCTTGAGCTCGGCTGCGACTTCTTCGTCGCCATTGGTGCAGATGGTGACTTGGTCAGTGAGCTGGGTGGCGTTGTGGGCCATGTGAACGGCGACTGTGGGGGCGACTGGGGCAACGGCGAGAACACCTGTAGACGGGGCGTCCCGATCCTCGTAGCCCTGGCAGAACAAGCATGGTAACTATTATGTTTTGTAGCACCGTTAGTGGAGCGTTATGATGGGGAAGCATGTCTCGCGTACATCCGCTTCTTCCATAGTTGCTCGTAACCGTCGATATTCGGGTAGGAGTCCGCCGATCCGACAGCGAGTATTACTTTTCGGACATTCCACACTTTGCCGCTGGCGTCGCGGACCTTGAAATACGAGTCGGATTCCTTTATGACCTCCGTCACCGCAACGTCGGCGAACTGGATTGTGGAGTAGTTGTCCAAGTATTTCTGCGGGCTGCGCGTCTGTACTCATCTGGGCTCCTGTTATCCCAGGTAAGTACCATGTGCATGTGCGCGGCGCCAGCGTTCCGATAGGACATGGAATCGAAGACCACGGCGGTATGACGTTAACGGGCCAGAGTATTGGCCGCGGTTAAACCAGCTGGTCCGCCCCCGATGATAGCGACATCGGTGAACTCCATGGTTAGCTCAATGTGTAGGTATAATCACAGTTAAATCACCACTAGGACTCGAGAGCAGGCATAGGGGAGAGGCGTCTCAAAAGTAGTCGCTACCAGGCTGGGGGGAAGTAATGAAGTTTGGGAAACTTGATATGCCTTCCCCACTTTGTACGTGTCCCTTTAATATTCGTCCATCTACTCTCAAGTTTTGGCTGGACGGCAGCCAAGTCCTATCTCATGTCGGATTTGCTTTCCCTCCTTACATACATGTTTACCCCTTGCGTTACGCAGCCTGTGTGTGATATTCGCGTGCGATACGGTAGCTGCCTGCCAAGATGCCGGGGGTGCGGTATAGGGGGCGTGTATGCAAGCTGACCCGTTCATCGCTATGGTAAGTGGACCTCCCTCGAATTTTATTATCAGTTTGTGATAAAACGTATGCTTAACTCGAGCGAGGGTAAGAATTGGCGTGTGCACCCAGTTCGTCGACGTAGTAAGATTGTAACACATATTTCATAGCCGGTTCTAAGATGGAGAACGCTGCGGAAGCCCCGACGGTACAGATGTTGATTTCATGGTAACGGTTATATCTGACGGAGATTCCTAGTCACCATACTTTAAACGGTCTCGCCGTCTGCGACAAAAGTCCGCCGTAGCACCGCACGGCATACAGCATACGGCATACGGCATACGCGCATACGCCACGAAGGCAGAAGCAGCTATTAGGGAGACTGTAAAGGGGAAACCGATGACGTATACTATTCCATAATTATTCTAGTCATTGCAGTCATGTTTTGGAATCCTCAGTTCATGTGATAAAACCGAGGAAAAACGTGGGGGAGTGGAAAACTAGTCCACAACTTCCTAGTCGTCTATGTCTAATTATAGTTTACCTCAAACTGCCATAGAATCGATCATCCTTGTCCATTGGAGTTATAACCCCTAGTCCTTTTCCTGCGTGATAATTCACAGAGTTCAGTATCTCAACATGGAGAAAGCACACTGTTCATCATCTATTGTAGTTGCGTTTTCATCTACCGTGCCCTTAATCCCGCCATCGTCGCTTGTCAGGAATTAAGGTGGACCCTTTTTCGGACCATGGCGACCGACCAACGAGGGTCCTTGTTGTATATATATAAAGGGCTTCGCCCCCGAATAACTAGGAAGAATTCGGCATTAATGGTCATCTACTCATTATTTATATTACGAACTACCCTCAAAGCTGCTTCTTCTGCCTTTCACTCTTTTTCACCATTTTGTCTGACATTGCTAGACCCCCCGTAAGATAATTGTACAATTTTCGCAGGCTTCTTTCTCTCATATTGCCATGTCCTGCTAAACGTTAGGTCGAAGATATTACCTTGTTTCGAGGCAAGCTTACTGGACAGTCGTTGCGGAAGGGCCTTCTTTAAAGAGGGGGAGGAAAGAGATGATAAAACTGAAGGAGGAAAAAGCTTCGTGCTCAAGATGGGAGATAACTCCGAGGTGCTGCGCTATTTGTTCCATATAGGAGTTCCCACAACGTTAGCATGCAATGGCACGCTGCTGGAGATTGGCGATAGGATACCGGACTTTAGCCTGCTCTATGGCAGTAACAATGGCAAGGGTGGTCTACCTATATGGAGCATATTCGAGAAGAACCTATCAGAGATACCGAACACAGTTGAGACTCGGAGAATAAAAGGGCAACAGAGAACCAGAGAAGTTTGACCTAAGAATCTGTAGCAAGTTCTGTTTCCTTTATGCAACTACCCTTCACGATATTTGAAGACCGACTGAAATCACCACCGCCTGTCAAGCTCCAGCTTCTGAGACAAATCGACCTCAGCTTCCTAAGCGTCCAACCCGATACGTTTCTCTGCCTCTATCAGGGATATCGGCCAACGTTATACGTTCCATTGGTCTCTATCTGATCGCATTACAGCGCCTGCTGCAGTTCCGCGACCCGGCAACTGATCTTTCGTCTAAGTACTTCCTCGAACTATTACGATGCGACATG
Source organism: Monosporascus sp. mg162 (assembly GCA_004155945.1). NCBI lineage: Eukaryota > Fungi > Ascomycota > Sordariomycetes > Xylariales > Monosporascus > Monosporascus sp. mg162. The sequence goes on along the minus strand of QJNY01000440.1, from coordinate 2,542 downwards.
GATTTATCAAATATCAAACTTTCTTATCTGGACCAACAGGGTAAAGGACTCGAGCACAGGCGGCTCGTGGTATTTAGTTGCTACGAGCTGTCGGATCTAGAACGCCTTGGGTGAATCTAGAACGTTTCGGCTTAGCTAGTTTTCGGACTAGCGGCTATCGCTTTCCGCTATCGCCACCCCGGTGGTAGCCGTATCTCTTGGCTATAGCTGTTTTTCTGTGTATATAAGGAGGGCTCACGACTCTTACTTTCTATCTAGGACCTTCTAAAGGTCAACCTAACAATTCATCCTTCTTCAGTCATATATGCTTCAGTATGTGATCCAGGGTCTTATAGTTATAAGCCCGGTCCGCACTTCTTTTCATCTGTGCTTCGATACACTTGTTAGATACGTTACGGACGTCGCATTTTAAGGCAATTCGGAACCTCGCCGTTGCTCCCGCAGTAACTCTGTAACCTACTGCCGCCCTTTACTGAGGATATTTCCTACCTAAACAGCACTATCTCTATTTCCTAGCCCCTAGTTGCATCACAACTAAAGCCATGGTTCCTTCCCCGTCAACAGACCCTGATAAGACCTTAGGGCGCCCTAAAGCGTTCCTTCTTAAGAAAGGGACCCTTAAAGAGTATGATACTCTCGAATTCCACGTTAGCTCTAAGGCGGGCTTCCTGTGGGAGTATATTAACCCTAACACGGACGAGTTCCTACCGTTGTTGAAAAGACCTACTTTTCTTAACTTCAAAAAATTCGATTTAATCGCTTCTGACGAGCTTAATTTGAAGTCGGAAACAGATGCGAAGTTCCAGAAAGCAGTAAAGATTTATAAGCGAAAGGAAACTTTTTTTTTAGCCTAGGAAAAGGCGTTCGCCGAAATTAGCACGTTCCTTAATTAGTCCGTTTACCTTAATTATTATTGGGTATACTGGAAAAAGGCTATATTTCGAAATAGGCTTAAAGCTTTAAAGGATAAGTTTAAGCCCAGCAATAACGCTCGGATATATAAAGTGGACGCCCGTTATAAGGAAACGTTAAAAACTAACAGAATAACGATGGACGTATGGCTTTTTAAGTACTGGAGAGCGTATACCGAAACCGAAAAGCTTTAAATTCCAACTGTTACAGGGTTTTATGGCCACCTTGATTTTTTTAAAGCTATAAGCGCTTTTTTACCCGACTTCTTTATTACCCAGACCGTTATTGTTAAGGAAGCCATGTTCGACGGCAAGAACGCCATTAAGCTGCCGTCGGTACAGAAGCTCGTAAAGCGTTTCCGGAGCTATATAAGGTTGCGGAAGGCTTAGGGCGCCACCGCCGAGCAGTTATTACGAAAAGCGTTCGGTGTTACCCTTAACGGAAAGACCCCGAATTAGACGGGACCCTTTCAGAACGTTCCAGGCAATAGTAACCGGAATAGCAACCAGAACGGTAACCGGAATAGTTATTAAACCCCGCGGACGTATATCTGCGGAAAGATTTATTTCTTTAAGGAATGCCCTTATATATGCCCAAAGATTAAAGTTAATGGGTAGACCGAAGACTTTAAGGTTAAGAAGAAAGTGGACGAAGGAATTATAAATGGTATCGGTACTTTGAAAGCCGCTGTTAAGCGTATTAGGAAAGAAACGAAAGAATAGATTTTTTAGCAGTAGATTTAGCAATAATAGATACCTTAATTAGCTTTTATACTTTTCGTTAAAAGAGTTCCTTTACTTATAAACCTTTAGGTTAACAACGTTATTACCGGATACAGCCTAAAAAGGTTTACGTTACTGGATATATATTTAAACTTCCACGTCGGTAACCGGAAGGCTGAATTTATCGATCTATACCTTTTTACAGTAAGCGGAAAACTTCTAGCTGGAGGGAAGTACTTAGATATTCTGGGTAAAGGTACGAGGAAAATCACCTTTATTATTCCAGACGGCAAGATTAGCGCTTTTCTTTTGAAGGATTGCTTTTATATCCCTGAGATGTATACCAACTTAGCTTTATACAGGCTGTTTTAAAAGGTTGGGATTTACTGGAACCACGAGACCGACGTTGTATATTATAAAGCTTCGAAAACGTCGAGAACGCAGATGGCAAAGATCAGATGGATCGAGCGCCAGCCCGTTATATACCATGTTAAGGTGACAGCTAAGAACGACGCCGACGACGTTGTTACTTCAGCAGCCTTTGCAGTGGCTAAAGAGCCCGAAACAACAGTCCCGGAAGACGAGAGCGACCTTAAGGAGGAAGTTATCCTCGAAAGCAAGGACGAAGACGTTATTACGGAGCCCCTGGTCGAGAAGTTCCTCCCGGCGAAGCTAACTAATCAAAAGAAGCTTCACGGAAACAACTTTCGGAGTCCTTTGAAGCCCCTAGAGGGAGACGCCACGCTGTGGCACCGAAGGCTTGCCCATCTAGGTCCTAGGGCCCTGGAAAAGGTGGTGCAAGCAGTTACCGGAGCGAAGATTTAGCTGCCGTCGAAGATCGACTGTCAGGACTGTGCTGTTGCGAAGGCTCGAAAGAAGGTTTCGCGAAAACCTCAGACTAGGGAACG
>QJNY01000439.1:0-69577 GCA_004155945.1 Monosporascus sp. mg162 | reverse complement strand
GTCCGGTGAGCTTGTGTGTCCGGTGAGCTTGTGTGTCCGGTGAGCTTGTGTGTCCGGTGAGCTTGTGTGGGACGTTATTCCTATAGCTGGATCTTTTAATAAAAGAAGTTTGGTAATGAAATTAAATGTAATTAAATCCCATGGTCATTTAGTGACTAGTAAAGATTGTAATTCTCCGTAGGATTTATGTCGTCGTATCTTTGCTTTGGCATAGATATCGCATTATCGTATTACTTTTTGTATTGTAGTTTTTATCTTAGGAAAGTAATATATCCGTTATAGGCGTTCTAGAGTTTTGTGGACCCCTGGGTGTCTATATACCGGGTGTTCGTATATGTTTCGTACTAGGTTTTTTTATAGGTTTTCGGGTCCCTGTATTTTATCTGTTTGGTATCCTGCTGGTTAATTAGCATTGTACTATTATATGCGTTAATATACATCAGGTGGTATTGCTCGTATCGTAGTAATTCGTCGCTGTTTTAGGTATCCATCGGGTGTTATATCGAAGACTGTTTGCTATACCTTAACCTTAGGTTTTTCCAGGTCAAGTCGTTTGCTAAATGCGTTTGTTCTGCTATTTCCTGATTCTTTTTGATAGATAATAATATAGTTAAATTTAGAAAGGCTTTCTGCATAACGTAATTATCTTCTGACAAGTTTTCATATCGTAAAAAAGTGTATAATATCTTTGTGATCCGTATATACCTTAATTTAATATATATTACTTTTAAGGTAATGTTTGAATTCTTTGAAGGCGTTGACGATAGCTAGGAATTCCTTATCGTAGATAGAGTAATTCAGTTTAGCTCTATGTATCTTGTAAAAATAGAACGTAATAGGGTAAAATTTTTTTAATTATTTCGGTATTTAATTCCAGCTTTTAAGGTATAATCCGAAGCGTCGGTCTTTAGCTTAACTGGTCGCTTTAGGTCGTATATGATTAGTATTGGTTTATTAGTAAAGGCGTTCTTAATTTGTTAAAAAGCTTTTTTTTTTGGAATCTATTTAAACTGTATATCCTTTTTGGTAAGGTCTGTTAATGGCGTAACTATCCTGCTAAAATTGCGTATAAATTGTCGGTAATAATTAGCGAATCCAAGGAATGCTTGTATTTTCTTGATATTAGTGGGCTGTGCCCAATTTTTGACTGCTGATAGCTTTTTAGGGTTTATGCGAATTTGTTCTGGCGTAATAATATGTTTTAGAAATTCGACTTTTTGCTTGTGGAATTAGCCTTTTTCGGTATTAACGAAAGGTTTAGCGTTTTGCACCGTTTGTGAGGTTTGATAAACGTATTTTTGGGTTGTCCTTTTATCGTTTTTAAGTAAATAAGAATGTTATCGAGGTAACAAATAATAAAAATATTAAGTATTCTCTTAATGCATAGTTCATTATTTGTTAGAAGGTTGCTGGTACGTTAATTAATTCTATAGGGGTAACTAGGTATTCAGTACAAGCTATATTTCGTTTTGAGAGTTGTTTTTTATTCGTATTCCTTTTTGATCCGAATTATGTTGTAGCCATTTCGAAGATCGATAGCTGTAAACCATTTTGTTTGGTGCAGGCGATCTTTTATTTTAGTGATTAATAGTAACAGCGTTCTGTTTTTGACGATGATGTTGTTAAGTTGTTGATAATCTACTACGAGTCGAAGCTTTCCCTTTTTTTCAGTACAAAGAATATAGGGTATCCGGCTGGCGATTTGGAACGTCGTATTTATCCTTTTCGAAGCTTATTTTTAAGATAATTGCGGAGTGCATATAATTTTGCATGGTTTAAGTTGTATATCGAATAAAAGGTAGTACTTTTGCCATTTTTAAGAATTATTTCGTGGTTCTATTCGTTATGTTTTAGTAGTTTGATGTCAAGCATTTTGCCAAATAACTTGTCGTACTTGTAGTATTGTAAAAGTACTTTAGCTATTTATTTTAGTGGCTTTTTGGGCGGTTATTTTAGATCGTTATTTATTTGCCTGAATTTTACTTTGAGGTTAGCGATGATGCGTCGTATTTTTCTGTTGTACCTTTTTTTTTTTTTTTTTTTTATGCCGTATGTTTTTGGGTGGTAAGGTTTCTACCGTTTTTTTATGTTTACATTTGTTTACTTTATCTATTAAGTATTAAGATCTTTTGTTATCTGGCATATTGTTAGAAAATAGATCGTAATCTATTTCGCGAGTTTTCTAGTTAATAGCCGGGTTATACTATTTCAATTATGGCAAACCTAGAATCAAGTCGTAATCCGTGGTAAAGATAATATCGAAACTAATGGTTTATCTTTTTCTTTCGATAAAGGTCTTAAGATAATTAATTTCGCGTCGGACCTATCCGTCGTCGTAACTGAATATTTGACCTTCGGCATTTTCGACTTCGTAAAGGTGTTCCTTATTTTCCATGGTAGCTGTAACTTATTTATTACTTTTAAGGCGATGTAGTTGCTTTTTGTTACGCCGCAGTTTACAAATGCGGTATATCGCTTGTTTTTAATTCGTCTTTGTACTGTAATAGGTGTTTTTCGTACTGTTCTTATTGCGTTTAAAGCCCTTTTAAGGTGTTGCTGTTTATTTTTGTCCTTTCTGCTAGCTTGGAGCCCCGTTATAGGTGGCTCGAGTCTTTTAGGCTGTTTTCGAATTGTTGTATTTTTTTCCGAATCGTTTGTTCTCGTCTTGGATCTATTTTAACTGCTGCTCTTATCGGCGCAGCGTTGCTATTAGGTATTCCACTTGATTTTAAAACGTTTCTTTGGTAATATATTCGGGTTCTGGGATTTTCCAGCTTTTACTTAAAAAGGAGCGGATTTTCTTTTTTATAGTTAACCGTTTTTCCGGATCCTTTGTAAAGGCCGGCTAAATCTATAGGTCGGTAATTATTTTCTAGCAGTGTTTTTTTGTTATTCTTTGGATTAGTTTTTCCTGCGTTTGGTAATCGTATTATTCGTAATAGCACTAGCGTTTTTTTGCCGGGTAGTGCTTTTTTTCTGGCCAGCTCTTAGTTGCTGCCAGCTCGTCGATTTCTTCTATCGTCGTTAATTTTCGCAGATAGCGGTACCACTTTTAGTTTTTAGGGCTTTTCCCGGTTCGATTCTTGAAGTCGAAACCTTGTCGTTATATACGCGTAATTCGTCGCGCATATATTTTTTCTCGTCCTTATGTACCTCGTACTGGGGGCGTCTGCAGTTAATAACGTGGAGTTTTCCGTGCCGATTAGATTTTCCTGGGTATATGTTTTCGTCCTATCTTTGATACTTTTTTAGCCATATATTAAGCATTAACTAGTTATTTTTCTGCTGCCCTTTCTGTTATGCGCGGGAAAGTAGCTTGTCGTCGTCTAGCTTTTTCCATCCTTCGTGTTTTTGTAGCTACTAGGTAACGATTAGTCTAGTGGATCTAGCTTTTTTAGCTCCTGCTTAGGACAGCTTCTTTGCTTTTCTTATTCCCTGTCGCACCTCTGGTAAAGGGTTATCGTTATTCTTGGCGCGGATTATGTTAATCGTTTTCCCGTCGCTAAGTTCCCTTTTATGCTGGTTCTCAGGAAGTGGAACCTAATATATATGCTTTTTCGAGCTTTTGCATTTTCGCGCAATATGTTCGAACTTACCGTAATTGTAGCAGATAACGGACTTTTTATCTTTCAACTGGATGGCCCTTAGTTCCATGGGTCCTGGTTAAGTCCTATAGGAGGTGGAAGGCATAAAGCGCCTTCGACCTTGGTTAGCTCCTTGAAACTTAAACCGTGGGGCGAACTGTTCACCTTGTTCCTGTCGTCGTTCAAACTATCGATTGTCGATTTTCACACCCTTAGCGATATATTTGTTAAATGCATTAGGCCGTTAGATTTTGATAATTTCGTCCTTAATATCGTCCTTTAGTTCTTTATAAAAGATGTCGATCAGGGTATCGTTCTCGTTATCCACCCATCCTACCTTAGCTATAAGGTTCCTAAATTCGACTACGTACTTAAAAGTTGGTCCCTTTTATTTAAGCTATAAAAAGTCCTACGTAACTTTTCGTTTTGTATCCGGTTGTCAAGTTATTTTTAAGCTTTTATTCGAAATTGATATAACTTGTCGGCGATTGGTGCTTTCAGGTGTTGCCGGCTGGTAGGCTTTGTTTGGGCCAGGTAGCAGAATGCTGCCTGGGACAGCCTTTGTCTACGGACGATCCTTTGTCAACCAATCGTGTAATTATGTAAGGGCGATTGCCCGCGGACTAGATTTGTCCATTTCTAGAACATCTTAGAGAACACACAGAGAGTTACGCCAGATTTCTGCATTCGGTCACTGTGACTGCTGACATAACTTTTAAAAATCTTTTTGGTAGCCGTTTTTTAGTTATTTTCCGCATTTTCCAGGTAGTTTCGCATTATAAGTTCGAACTAATTTAAGGCGTTCCCTTTAAAGAACGCTACTATAACAAGAATTTTGTCGATCTTATCCTTAATCTTTTCGAACCGCAAGTATATTTTGGCCTGGATTAAAAAGCCCTGAACGCTTTCTGTGCTATCGTAGGGCTCGGGTTTTTTGATCTTAAGTCTTAAAGTAACGACTGCTGGTACTGGGTTGGCTGGAGCGGCGGCTTAAGCAGTAAGCTGCTAGATATAGGCCTTAAGCTGCTAAATACGTTTTTGCAGCTGCTGGGCTAGGGTAAGAACGGTGTCTTTAGTGCTGGTCGACATTCTGACAGTGTTAAATATTGCTTAAAGTTTAACGGTATTACTGAACAAAAGTTTATAACGTATAACGGCTATGGGCTTAACCAATTATTAAATCTAAGTCGTACGATTTATGTTGGCAATGGTACCGTAGGAATTTAAGCAATAAAATAATAATTACGTCTAGTAATAACATATGTAAATTTGGGTAACCAAGTTGTAATTGCAAGCTAATACTATTTAGATTATAGAGAATAACGAACGAAAATATCCTAGTCCTAGCTTAAGGCATTCGAACCGACTCGATCTGTCAGATATAGGGGACATCAGTTGTGTTGTATTAGATAACTAGCTCCAGGTGCTCTAAATCGCGCACTGCTGTTTTATGGAGTCTAGTCACGGAATCTATATGTTCCGATCCGAGGGAACCTTTCCGTGTATGGGGTGCTAGCGCACCCCCTGCTAGCTGACACACCCCTTCAACGCTTTAACACAGTCACGGCGTTGATCACTTCACTTCTTTACTTCCTAGAGCCACAGCTTTCCATTCCACCTCTCCTCCGGCGATTGTATCCTTCTGATCCGCCAATTCCTCCTCTGAAATCACTCGCAGGTTGTTCCTCCGCCGATCGAAGGCTTCCGTGATATCCACTAGTCCTAGCTGCTTTCTGAAATGCCTAAAGGGTTCGCGTGTCAGGGCCTTAGTTAGCCCATCAGCCAGCATATCGCCCGTAGGAATATAATCCACTCTGATCATGTCCCTTTCTACGGCTTCTCGAAGCCAATGGTTATATATATCCATATGCCGCAGCTTCGTCTGCAATAAGACGACGTCGGCGTTGATAAGCCGTATCGTCTGTTGATTGTCGCACTACATATTTAACGGTCCAGCATCCAGGGTAACTCCCAGCTTTTTGATCAGTCGAAAACTAAATAAGATCTTTTTTGCAGCCTGCGTAAAGGATAATAACTCCGCTTTTGTTGTAAAAGTAGTTACTGTATCTTACTTGTTCGCTCGCCATCCTATTATTTTTCCAAATAGCTTTATAACGTAAGCTTAGGAGTTTTTTCGATCGATCGTATTGTCCGCGAAGAAGGTATCGCTCTAGATATCCAATAAATCCTTACCCCCAAATTGCAACGTTAGTGTTTTGATCCCGATCAGGTATAATATGACTCGATTAGCAGCTTTGTAATGCGCATTGTTAAGGTTTAGGTTAAATCGAGCAAGTCGGAATACCATAAAGGTTATATTAGGTCGCGTATTAACTACTACGTACAGAATAGAACCGATCTTTTATTGGTATCTGTTAACAAAGCCTAAATAGGCCAGATTAGGATTTGGCAATAGCTCGACGCTCGTTATTAGCGTATCTGTAAGGTCATTTAGATTTTCTTTTGGAACTAGGTTAACCAGCTTATTTATGAAGTCGGATTAGGACAGCTAGATTTTTTTTTTCAGCTTTGTTTGTAATTACTTTGATGCCGAGGAACTATTGCAGGTCCTTACTCCTTGTAAGGGTATACCGTTTTCGTATTTATTGGATCAACTGATCGACGAGGTCTTAATCTTTCTTGCGGTATGCTGTAACAATATCGTTTATAAAAAAAAAATAAACATCCCTTAACGAATAAAACAATAAGGTTCGTAAGAAACGGGGCGAAGTTTTAATTCTGTAAGTATCCTAGTAAGGTCTTTTTGTTATAGCAAAGGTAATTCTTTTAATCCATATAATACTTTCCTAATTAGGAGGATTTTGCTACGTTACGGATATCTTAAGGGCGTTTTTATATATACTTCGTAGGATAGGTTGGCGTTGACGAAGGCGTTTATAGTGTTATACTGCTTAAGCTTTAGGTTAAACTTAGCCGCGATAGCGATTAAAGCTTGAAACGATCTTCCAGCTAATGTAGATACGTATGTATTGCTATAAACGTCTTTAAGCTGTTAATCGCCCCGTACGACGAGACGTATCTTGCATTTTTGCAACCAGCCATGTTTGTTGAACTTGTAAACGTACATTCATATACACCCCAGCACCTATTTCCCTTTAGCAGAAGACTGATCAACGGCTTCCCAGGATTGCATTTCCTTATAGCTTTATAAGTAAGCCATTTCGGCTTTACGGAACATCTTTCCTAGCGGGTATATATTTAGCTTTTTATGGCCCCGCGGCGGTGGCAGTAAATCGCGCTTATGTACCCGGTTTAACGACCTAAATACCTTTTTATATACTAAGGTATTATAGCCTTTTATAAAAAGGGCTAAACGTTCTGCATTAAAAGCGGCTTTCTACATTCCGTATTCGTTTCAGATAACACCTTCTTAGTACGGAATATACGAAAAGCCTACGCCTATTTCCCGTAGAGTGCGTTCGTTTTTTACTGCTACTTTAGGTTAAATAATGTAAGAGGAATTTAGGGCTACCTTTATTCCTTCCGTCGGCGCAATAATAGTAGTAGTTATCAGGGCAGACGTTGGCGGAGGTAATGGACCAGGAGATAGAAATGGTTCGAATATAGCGGTCGTATAAGGATGATCTGTTTTTTACGAACAGGCTTATTCTTCCCTAATTTGTGCGCCTTTTACGTTGGTATCTTTTTAGAGCTATTCCTTTTACTTAGCCGGTAACTGAATTGTTCCGCTTAAGTCTTTATCTTCCTTTTATATATGTATTAGGTGGCTATTAGCCTGATCAGGTATTTTTATTTGTCGGAGTAGCTTTTGGACCTTTTTAGATCCTTGATATTACCTGAAAAAGTAGCCTTTTCGTTGAACTATACGTTTCAAATGGCAATAACCTTATTGATTAATGGGTTCTAGATTTCGTAAATATTCGTAGATCGGTAGCCGACGAGGTAGCTAATCTATGCTTTGGGATTTAGGTTTTGGGGTCTTTGCTCTTTCTTTATAGCGGCAGCTGTCATAGCGTAAGCCATACAGCCGTACACTTGCAGGTGGACTTGTTAAGGCTTCCGATTAAGCACTGCAACGCCGTTTCTGTACGCCAGGTAAATGTAGTAAACCTCGTATGGGCTTTGTTAAAAGAGTACGTATTTAGGGGTACGGTTATACAGATATACTGCAGCTTTGAAAATGTATACGATCAGAAACGAGGGTAACTTAACGCCATTTCGCATCGCAGTCGCTTTTTTCTTGATTACATCCTTTAAACGTTTTGCACCCCCGTTTTGGACCTGGGTATGCGGTGCTAAAGGCTTAAGTTTAATACTGAAAGGAGGCGACTGGAGCATATCTCGAAATTGATAATTTTTCAAGATCTCGTTCTCGCATTCGAATACCTATGAAAAAACCTTATCCTGGTTTTTAGAACTCCTAGGAAGTACCGAAACGCTATAATCAGTATATCTTGCTTTCGGTTCTTAAGGTAGATGTCCCAGATAAAGCCTGAATACCTGTCGGTAGCAAATATAACGTATCTATATCTTTCAGAGTCTTTTTCGAAGTTTGTAAAATCGATAGCAATTTTTTGTCTTAATCGGGAAACTTCCTTTTTCGGCTCGCGGCGTATTAGCTTCTTGGCCTTCGCCTTGCTACATGCTTGGCATTCGACTGTTGTAGGACCTTTCACGCGGATTCCTTTTATATGGGACTGCAACTGGGCGATTATTTCGGGCCCTGGATGTCCTAGTCTTAGGTGCCATATCGTACCGTCATCGATTCGTAATGGTTTCGCTGTATATAAGTTAACGTTTCGTTTATAGGCTGCTATGATTGCATAGATAGCTGTTGCATTAATATCTTTAATAACGAACTGATTAAACTTATCTATCAGCGTAGTAACCACTCAATCGTACTTATCTCGAATAAAATTGTTGGATTTTTTGTTATCCTATCAGTACCCTTTTTTCCGGAAATGCCGGAAAAATACCAGGTTGCATGCGAAGCTTTTACAATAGGCCACGTCGTACAGACGTAACGCTCTCGTACCGCTAGAGCTTCGAAGTACTACATCAACCTTTTCGTACTCCTTGATCGGTACGAAGCTGTTGCCTGCGTACATCCCGTCGCCTTATACGGTTGGCTTAAAGTTTAAAAACCTGTTAATAAGGTTAAAAATGTGGATTATAGACCTTAAATCCAGAATTAATAAAATTTCTTAAGGGGTGAAACGCGACGTTTGTTATATTGCGTTGATTAAAGATTAAGAAATACGCTAGGATTCGCCTTGTTCTTTGTAGGAGTTAATTGATTTTTTAGGTAGTTAGTTTTTTTATGGATTTTAATAAACGTTTAATCTTTTCCTTTAAAGATTGATTAAAAGCAATCCGGCTTTGAGCGTATGCAAGTACCCTGTCGTTAAAGCGGAAACTTTCTAGGGTTTTGCTAGGGAATGCATAAAAGCATTGGGATAAGGTATAGTAGGCGCTTAAACAGGCCTTGCAACGAATGCCCTGCGTATCCGATTTCTGTCGCTTTCGTTTGCTTCCGTTTCGGTCCGTTTGAGAACCTTTACGACCGCCACGTTTCGACCCATACCTTGGGGTCCTTTCTTGCGGTAGAGAATTAATATCCTTGGTATCTTCCTAATCAGAATCGCCCTAATCAAATAGACCTGCTGGAATCCTTTGGAAAGTTGGAAACGTTACCTTAATATTTCGTAATGTAGATGGGGGATAGGTTAACGTCCAGTGGTCCAAAAGGTTAGCAGTTACCTTTTGGTAACTAATCGTACCGTTATCGATTTCGGTTTTTTTTACCATCTGGAAGGTAATTGTCCAGGTTTCCATAATTGGAGCCAAAGCTGTATACAGGTCGTCGACCTATATAGTTGCTGTTTTCGTTTCTGGAACGCCATAACGCTATCCCTGGGCTATTATTTCCTGCTATCTTACGATCCACTTATTTAGTTTCTTCGTTGACTTCGAGGTTTGCTTTAGCCTTTCGCGGTACTTTCGTTAGATGTTGTTTATAAGCCTACTGTTATACACCTTGCCGGATTCGGCCAAAGTGGCGTACTATTTCCTTAAGTTCTTTCTCGGAAGGAGATTCGTTTCTTTGATCGCTGGAGATACCGACTCCAGGTCCTATTTCGTAAAGTCGTTAATCTTTTTGTAGAAATTTTCGTACTTCCGATTTTCGTAAGCATATATCGCGAAATCTTGGGTGTAAGCTTATCTGCCTTCTATTGTTATCCTAAGCGTATTTGTTAAGTAACCCGTATAATCGGTTTTTTCGGCTTATATAGTTCCTTCGGAAGAAAAATTAACTGCTCGTGTCGTTATCTAACGAACTAGTTTCTTCGGATAGGTGGTTATATTGGGTTTTGTAAGTTCGACAGGTTATGCATTATCCTGATCAAGGTCGATATAACGCCAAATACCAAGCGCGTACGCTCTTGATTGGAATTCGCCTTTAAAACGATCCCAGTCCTTAGGTCCCTTGTAAATAACGGAGGACGTCGACGGTACGGTCGCCATTTTAGATAATAAGGTATATAGGTAATTGCTATTAATGTGCGGCCTATATCGTCTCAGCAGCAGCTGATCAATTGATAATAACGCGATTTAAGCGAATGAGACTCTTAATTGTCAGATATAGGGGACATCAGTTGTCAGATAGAGGGGACATCAGTTGTGTTGTATTAGATGACTAGCTGCAGACGCTCTAAAACGCGCACTCCTCTTTTTATAGAGTCTAGTCACGGAACCTATATGTTCCGATCAGAGGGAGCCATTCCGTATATGGGGTGCTAGTGCAACCCCTGCTAGCTGATATCAGTTGTGTTGTATTGGATAACTAGCTGCAGGTGCTCTAAATCGCGCACTGCTGTTTTATGGAGTCTAATCACGGAACCTATATGTTCCGATCAGAGGGAGCCTTTCCGTATATGGGGTGCTAGCGCACCGCCTGCTAGCTAACACGATCCTCTCTTTGGTAATCGAGCTTTTTTAAGTTTATCGAACTATTCCTTCGTCTCGACTGGCTCGAAGTACTAACGCCAATCAGATGCTATGAGCCAATCGAGCCAGTTTCGTAACCCGAGACCCACATCGGGAATGTGTCCCACACTCTCCGACCGTCTGTTACTCGGGCCAAGGCCTTCAGCTCTAACAAAGAACCTCGAGGCAATTTTAGTGCGAATTTATTAATATCACCGCTTTTACTAGATTATTTCAGATTATTTCATTAATTTTTCTTTATCAAAATACGGACTTAGAGTAATCTGCTGATGTCAGATATAGGGGACATCAGTTGTGTTGTATTAATTGGCTAGATGCGTGCATTCTAGCAACGCGTACTGATCTTTGAAGTAGTCTAGCCACGGAACATATATGCTCCGATCAGAGGGAATCTTATCGGATATGGGTGCTAGCGCACCCCTGCTAGCTGACAGCTGATGGGTAGTCGTGGGTACCCATGGGTCCTTGGCATTACCCATTGGGTACCCGCGGGTCCTTTTTACTTTCGCCAAGGACCTATGGGTACCCGTGGGCCGTGGGTAATTTTCGGTGGGTGGTTCCTCCCTCACCCTAACTATTTGGGGGAAAGGCTTTTCCCAGCACGTGACTGCCCAAATTCTCGATTTGCTATTAAGAAAGGAAGAGAAGGTCCGCGCGCACGCAAGGTTCTCGAAGCTTTTCTCTGCTGTCGAAAACTTCAGCGCAAGTGCACTAATTGGCCTTCCGAGAAGTAGCTTGGGGGGGTTCTTGCAGCAGCGCGGAACTCGTACAAGTGTTGCGGAAAACTATACTTGCCTAGCGGCATGGCAGTTTCACGGTTCGGGGCATTAGGACGGTTAGCGTAAAGCCGGCTTCATTCGAATTCTATCGTTTTCATATTCCGGAAATGTTGTCTAATTAAAGGTTTGGCGTCTTGAGGTCAAGTCCGAGAGATCATGGTGGGCGTGTTATGGTGGAACCTAAGGTCTAGGCCCGAACTCTTAACATGTTGCTTAATACTTTGCTCCACATAAAAGAAATGTAGGTAAGTGTCTCGGGTGTGTTGTCGCCGTGGTTATTCATCTTCTGGGAAGAGGCATACTGTTAGTAGGGGGTATGCATATGTCTAGCAGCTGCTTGGACGTGTAGTTATACAGGGTCAAGGTGCATATGCATGGGAAAGCCGTGGAATGTGGTGATACGCCTATATAAGGAAGTTTCGGGTCCCAGGTCTCTGGGATAGTTCTTCATCCAACTTGAATATACTCATCCTAACCCTAAGCACCCCTTTACAGTAGCAATCATATTCTACTGAAACTCGGATAATATCTATTATCAACGAGATGCCAAGCAGGTCGCCATGTGCTTGGGGGCTGTACAATCTCCCGGGTTTTACAGCATCACCAGTCGCAGCTAGCTATTCCATCCCTGCCTGTCTACCTACTTAGCTTTTATTAGTATCGGAATACAGGCGGTACCAGGCATTCAAAGTGCTCAGAATAACTGTGGCTTACTGCAACCGTGGTAAATGATGAACGCCTTCTATGATGGGGATTCAGCTGCACACACAGAAACAGAGGTAACAGTCGCGGTGATTTAGGATATGTAATAATAGTTTAGTGGTGGTAGTAGTGTGTCCATTTTCATTCCTCTGAGGTAGCGAGCTTCTAGCAGCAAGGAACCATTTGTATGCGAGGCAACTCCAACTGTCCTGTGCTTGGCCGAAGTCACTACTGCCAAAGTACAAATTCTCGCCAGACTCTTCCTCTACCCCCGAAGTCAATCCCACCAATTCCAGACCTCGTAAATAAGCTACAGCAAAGCCTATTCTCCCCTGTATCCAAGCAGCCCAGATCCTAGTCCTTCCAGTCACTCCTCCTCGTTATGTTTGGTGTGTTGCCCTGTTGCCTTCTTCGCTTGGTGTCTTGTGTGTGTTGTGTGCCTTGGGTGTTGTTGTTGTTGTTGTTGTTATGGTGGTGGTAGATCTGAATTGTGATGCGTGTCCGAGTCGCTAGGTGTGGTATGTGTCTTGTCTTGTCTGGTATTATGTGTGTGTATGTGGCGTGTGTTTTGAAGTGCGCGTTTCTTCTGTTGGCCATGGCAACGACAAGGGAGCGAGCTTTGGATGCGGGAGGAAGGAAAGCGGCAATGCTGAGCGGCAAGTCAGTCAGCAATGAAGGAAACTCCACCGGATCGGACAGGATCTACAACAAACCTTGAGGATCCTGGATATCCGAACATCTCGAGATTCCCAATCGTGTCCCCAAATCAATCGAACAGCCAGACGAAACAGACAGAGACAGACACACCTCCACCCGCTGTCCTTTCCAGGCCGCGAACTCACCCCAGCAAGAGTTTTCCGTGGAAAGAGGGCAAGCATTACGAACTCCAGATCCTGCCGCTATGCAAAATGCAGTGCCCCCGGAGGGCGACACGCTTGACTTACTAGGGAGGAGATGGAGCCGCGCGCGACCTTAAGCAGAGCCATTGATGCAGCCACACACAGGGTGTGATGACGCTGGAGTGCCGGACGCTAGCTAGCCTTTCCAGTACTTCCCCCCGCCAGAGATCCGGGCCGTACTCGGAAGGGCAAGGGATGTCTGTCTCTGTCCGCTCGTTTGGGGTACGTAGTAGTTGTAGTGGACTGTCGGAATAGTAATAGGTGAGTGGGGTGGGGTTGATGGTATCTCTTTCTCTATGTGTGCGTATTGTTGAGCAAGTATAGCTGGAACAAGACGGATGTCAGCTACCTAAGTAAGGTGGGAAATCAAGATCGTGTTGGGCGCATGGAAGATGGTACTTACCTGGAAGCTAGATGCCAATTGAGTCGAGTGTCAAGTCATGCTTGGTACCTGGACTGAGTATGGGTGCATATGTCAATGTTTGAAAATAAATATGGTGGGGTAGGGATATTGGAGAGCAGTCGGGTTTGTTTACCTGGTGACAAAGTCTTTTGGATTGTGCGCTACTTGTTGCTCTGGACAACGTCCCAAAATAGGCAACTGCAAGGTGAAAGTTAAACATCAAATGCGAGGGGAAAAGAAATTGGTAGAACACGAAATCAATGAGTGGTTACCTCGATTCAGCAAGTTTTATTTTCCGCTGACTAAATGATGTGTGGACTTGTATTCATGCTGAAGCTGAATGGGGTGCGAGTGTCAGATAGGAGAGAGAGACAGGTAGGAATTTAGATTAGGTGGAAGCCGATTCTAAAGGGAAGATGAGATGCAAAAAGAGCGTGTACTCGACGTACCTCGAGTGGCAGACATATGAGATGGCTGATGGTGCTTTGATGAGTGTGTGTTGTTCTGTAGATATGAGCAAGAGGTCAAGGCGGATGAGAGACAAACAGCGGAAAGTATGAAGAGATGAATGTCATGGTGGATGATAATTGACGACAATGTTGAAGATCAAGGTCAATGCTGTGCAGAATAGAGCCAGAAAAGAAGGCACAAATGGAGTTTCTGGGAGTGGGAGGATGTTGGAGCGGTTTGGAGGAGGGAAAAATGTTTAAATATTCGAATCCTGGAGTGTGATGCTGGTGCACAATCAGCCAAGACTTGGATCTGGGGGTTAAACCCGATTTGGATGGGCTGGAAAACTGCCGATTGGGTTTCCCCAGATTCTCCAGATCTGACAGCCCGCAGAGCCGCACCAGACCAAAACAAGACCGGACCCGGACGGATCGCCCCGCATCACTAGCCGAGTACTTAGATACCGGTGACACTGCGTTAGCTTCGACATATGTCGGGAGATGATACGGTGCACGTCAAATTCTTGCGTTATCTGGCCTCAGAATTTTCAGATCAGTTAAGCAATGGGCTGCTGTATTTTCACAATGACATCAGTTCTACAGGGCTACGCGATCACCACCATGACATGTTTATAATCTCGAGTCCTGCAGAGGGCGTTCCATCGCTTCCGGAGAAGGGCCAATAATCTTGAAGAATTGGCAGTCTATTGGCAATTTTTACCTATACCTAGTTAAGCGCCTGCTTAGGCCTTGATTTTACGTCGGGAGAGGATTGTCTAGGTTACATAGGTCTTGTTTAAACTTAATGGGGGCATTATGGGGCTGTTTTGATCCTACCGCTGCTGCCCTAGGCGGCCCATTCCAATGAATTTCTCAACCCAGACCACAAGCTAGAATTAGGAAATGCAAAACACGGCAAATAGCCTGCGGCTTTGGCGGTTCGAAGGTCTCGAGTCTCCCATACTTCATCCTATATGACATAAATTGCCTGTAGCCAATATTTAGTGTGCTCAGGGGTTAGATGCAGAGCCCATAGTTCCTTAACGATCCGAGTTCTTTCTCAGCGGTGACGCTATTAGCCATTGAGTTAAGACGTGTTCAGCGTATTTCTTCCTTCCTTTCTTGTATGATGCGTCATCGACAAATGTGAGCTTGGTCACTCTGGCCACATAATGATAGGTCTCCATGCTCCCTGATTTAACCCTCGCGCCTCACTCGCCATTTCGAAGCGCAAAGCAAAGCCCTTTGCACGAGGGGCGAGCGTAATCTGTGACCAGCTGCGAAATCTGGACTTCGTATTCCTCGAGTGGATAATCTCATTCCTTTACGGCCCGGCTCTCCTCGCTCCGGGCAAGGCGAACGAACAACGATGGAGGACCTTATTCCGACAAACTATGGCGTTCTTGAAGAGCGGAGAAATTTGAAAATTCATAGTCAAGGAGAAGATATACTTGCTAGGCTGCATTGCTACGTTGTAACCTGAAGCGGCAGCTGGTTGATCACAGTGGTTTCTCAGGGAAATACCGACGGCGAGGAAGGTCTTATAATCGGAAGATCAATGGCCCATAATCACAGGGCTTCGGGAGGTAAAGAAAATAAAAAAGATTGCTACAGAGGCGGGCACCTCTCCATCCGGACTACCAGACCACCCCTCTCTATCACCATCTTGGCAGTGACGAAAACTGTACATCCCACAAGAGCACCACATGTCGTCTAAGCTCATTGTTAGCAATTGCGATCTGTAACTTGGTCACCCGAAGAGGCCTTCATCAGCTTAGGGATAGGCTCCCGGTCGCCGCCTTTAAGGGGAGTCGTAATAAGACAATTTAGATGATGTCGAGCCTAGCTTTGAAGAAGCATGAAGTAAAGCTGGTCCATTTCCTCGGTTTTCATAGCTCATCGATACTACGACACCTCACTGATAATCACGCTGTTCTGTTGTCAAACCGTATGCAATCCATATCCAGCTGTTGGGATTATTCTTCGGGCTTTCAAGCACTATCCACAGGCAAGGCGTTGTTCTCCCGCCATACAGAAGGGCCATATTGGAATTACAGGTCGAGGCGAAAGACATCCAAGGCTTGACTGATTATCTCCCGATTGGAATCTGGAGGCCGGTACTGAAATATCATTCTAATGCCGGCGGTCCCAATAAAGTTCTGCCGTACTAAGGCGTCTCAGGCTCTGAAATAAAAATGCAGCGTCGTCCGTTCACCTCCTTGTCATCAAACTATGGACCGGATTGTGAATAATTAAGAAAAATACAAGACTGCGAATGTTCAGGGTAACCGACTGGGAAATACGCCACAGATAGGGGGCGAGTTCATTGAGAGACTGTGGGCTCATGCAAGGTTCATCTCCAAGCGTTTGCTTCTTCCATGTAGACAGTGCAAACGTGCATAGGCGAGCCTAATGGCCATAGCTGGTCTGCTTCTGACCGGAACAACAACGTAGACATTGTTATCTGACGAAATCTTCAATCCGATGTGGTGTAAGGGTTAGCATGATGGATTCTCACTCCATTGATCAGGTCGAATCCCTGCATCGGAGATACCTTCTTTCCTTTTCTCCTCTTTTTTATTTCCCCTCCTGTCCTCTGATATGTTTGTAGATGTTTCAAACAAGGCAATACCTGCCTGGCTAATGGTGATAAGACCCCACCTTTCCGTCCCGTGTACTCGATATGCCTGGTAGTTGCTGCACTAAGTGACAAACATGAGCATTATGTGACGAAGTATAAAACCGACCTTTCTCCCTGTTGATTGGTTAATATGCGTATGAAACCGGCTAGAAACAGCATTTCTAGATTCTGAGTTGAGGCCCGTATATACTACGTCTGATCTACAAATGCCACTCCAAAATTTTACCGTAACATACTGGAACTATCTCAGATTTTCGGAGACTACGCTTTCTTCAACTGAGCAACACTACATTTATAGCTCTGTGATAGAACTTGACGCCCATACTACCTATTTCAACATATGTCATCTGTCGACAACGTTCACTATTGGTGGCCGATTTCTCAGGAGGAACCCCCCGAGCCTCCATTGTATTACTGGTAAGTTACACTCTCAACTCTCCAATCTGAATGCGGACAAACTTTGATACCCATCTTCTTCCGCCTAGGATGTAATTACGGCTAATGCTGGGGTAACAGGTTATACATGTCTTCAATGATCCAAACAGCCTCGGCTTGGACTGCCAAGATATAGGGTACAATTTAGCGAGACCCTCTCTTCAGGCGACAGGGGGTGGCTTTATTGGCAGCGCGGTTCGCTAGGAGGTGAGACGAACACGAGAGAGATAGGTATAACGGAGACTGCATCGCCCAGGGGCTAGATTATCGTGATTGAATATATCATTATAGAATCCCGAGCCTAAGCCTAATCCTAGCGTCATTCTTATTACATTACTATCCGTAAGATACTGAATCCATTATTGGTCGAATTCGCCAGCGTGCAGGATGTCCGTCGGATGGCCGTTCATCTCCTCCCAGACCGCTCTCGGGTCGAGCTCGAGATCCCTCGATTCCACTGAATCACCGCTGCCAGCGAGCTCCTCGGCAGCCTCTTCACGCGCGATTTGCACTGCGACTAGATTAGCAAATATTACAACCGTCGACCAGCGCGTAGAACACCTACCGTGCAGATAGACCGCTGTCCTCTTCCCGGAGAAGAGCGCATGAGGAATATTCGTGACGTTATCCGAGTTGGCATCACCTATGGCGTAGACGCCTGGAATATTGGTCACCAGTCCCCTTGTCGGGTCGACCGCGAGACGGTCACCCCACAGCTCCACGCCCAGCTCTTCTCCGACGCTGGAAGCCTGCGTGTTGGGGAAGCTGGCGAAGAAGGCGGCCCTCTCCACCGACTCACCGTCGGGGAAGTCCACCCTGAACAGGTCCTCCTCGGGATACGTCGGCAGGCTCGGGTCCGCACCGGTATCGCCGCCGTCCCTGAGCCGCGTGATGGAGGAGATGGTGCGGTTCTCCAGCGTCACATTGTGGATCTCCAGGAACCTCTCCCAGTCCGGGAAGCTCTCCTCCGTGGCCGCGCGGGCCTCGGGCGTGTCGGTCCCGTTGACGAAGGCGATGAGGTCCGTGTTCAGCGTCAGGATCTCCCGGACCAGACCGGGGGCGTCCTCCAAACCGCCGAGGAGGCCGAGTGTTTGGTCCGCGTGCTCGTGTCCGTCGCACCAGGGGCACCAGTAGATTCCTTTCCCCCAATTTTCCTCCACGCCCGGCGTTCCCGGAAGCAAATCTCTCAGTCCGGTCGCGAGTACAATCTTGCGCGCCTGCACCTGATCCTCTTCGCCCGTTTCGCGGGTCTTCGTGACGGTGAACAGAGTATTGTTATTCAGCGGCTCAATCCTAGTGACTGTTCCATTGATCATCGAGACGGTCTCGTAATGGGAGAGCTGTTCACGGGCTGCCCAGCGGTAGTATGCAGGTGTGACCCCTATGGTACGTCAGCATATGGATACAATTCAATCACACACAATGCCCGACCCACCATCAAAGCCGATGAGGTCGTGCATATGCCTTGTTGGGCCGTTGCGATATTCTCCCGAGTCAATCAAAAGGACATTTCTCCGCACACGGGCGAGTCCACTCAGCGCGCTCAGTCCTGACGGGCCTCCTCCGACGATCACGGCATCATACGGCGCGGGTTCTTGACGAGCGATAGTTGTAGCCCCTGCGAGGGACAGCAGAGGTAAGTATGCTACAGTACGGAGGTTCCCCATAATGGCTGACTCGGCCCGATTTACCTAGGTGGCTGGTGCTGGTGTTTGGCTCTCGATAGGGAAAATAGCAGAGGGCGCGCGGGTTTTATAGACCGGTCTGTACAAGCAGCGGCCTGGGAGGGCAAGGGATCGCATGCGAGGCCCCTGAGGATCGCTGTCCAACCTTCCAAGACAAGAAAGCTTGGCGAAGCACGACATGTCGCCCATATCGTCCTGCCATCCAGATTCGTCGATTTCTCTAGTCTAGCGCGAGGACACGGGTCGTCCCGCATAAGAGCGTCAGGTGCGCCTAGAGGTCAATCGCTGCTAAGAGCAAAGTATCGGATGGGGAACAGTGCTGGTCCAGCTCGATCGGCGATTGCTTTTCCAGAACGGGCCGCTGGGTGGGATGAGCACATCTAGGAAAAAAATAAGGTGCGACGAAACACGGCTCGGTTGACGAGATCATTGCGGCGGGTTAGTTTTCAGTGTTCTGCAATGTGACGCGGTCATTGGACTGTAAAATTTGAGCATGACCGAGCTGGTGAGTCCCCGCTGCTCCTAGTCGATCAACTGCCATATTGAGGTCAATATTACCACCTCGGCCATAATATCAGGCTTCTATTGAAAGGATGTGCCCCGCACCGCGCAATGCCGCTGGTGACGAATCTTCTTACCATCCACTTCTGGCAAGTAGAATGCCTGAACGAATTATAGCGGCATATCACAGAATGGTTTCTTAGTAATCTTGATGTGGAATCCACCTTGTCGATACGGAACATAGAAATACCTCCCAGGATATCTTTACGACGCGTCTTTCTCGCGTCGGTGTTCTCTGAGAATCGCGCAACGATAGCCCCTTCGGGTGCTTCGTCGCGGAATCCGCATCCGACCGCTCTGGTGCCAGATCACGAGGCAGAGCAGCCATTCAGTGCTGGGAGATAGCTTCCCCCTTCTCGAGATATCCCACGGTCAGCGAAACCATTCCTGACTTAGAAGACGTCTCCAATGTCTCCTATGTCGCGCTATCTGCGCGATCGAATGAGGGACTCCATAAGCCACCGCATCAGATGTCTGTCTCGTTGAACTATTGAACCCAAATAGTTCGAGGAGCTAGTAGCCAAAAATTAGCTTCTTAGTGCTCTCATCAGGCCTCGTACATGTTCCCTTACCGGAAGAAAGTGACGAGTTATGGATTAATGCCGAGTTCAACGGATTCATGATCGCGGCTGGCACTGTTGGCGATGGTCATTTCAGCGAGTACCCATCGGATGAGCAGTCGGCTGCATTGCAGATTACATTAGGCGTTTAACGTAGGGCACATACTATCTACATGGAAATACTGATATCTGGGTCCGGAATGGTATGGCACGCGCTATAGCAAGTACTAACGTTAAGACCTTTTTTATGGACATGGGACTATTCAAAATGCTATTTATATGTCGGTTTTACGAATGACTATTCACCTATACTTGCTAGTTGCTTACTGAGAACAGTTAGGCAATGGAGATCCCTATCTCCGAACCGAGACAGACTATCCCCCACCGAAGTACGTAGCTCACTTCCCGCTGGGAACTAGATGCCGACGCCTTATACAGTATGGTGTGGTGCGGCTGGACATCGTAGCTGAACGTGGACCCACAACATCTTAACCCTGCCGATCTGTAGACAGAAAAACAATGAGGAAATGATCGTCCCTCATCGTCCACGTGTAACTGCCCTTAGAAATACACGGCATCCGAGTATATGAGCAGGATGGTGCATACTGACAGCTGGAGCACGCCTGTGTTCCGCTATGCCAGCCTGAGTTCAAAGCCACGCACGTTCCGACTAGTTAAGCTTCTCCCGCCAGTTCGGTCGTCCTTCCCGCCATTTCGGGAAACTGTGCGCGTTCAAATAATAGAAGAGAGTCTAGACGGTCTCCATCCCTTCAGTGCACTGTCCTACACCTGGGGCAATGTCGGGCGAGGACCCCCCAACAGGAAGGTCATCGTTGAAACATCCGAAGGCCAACGAGACCTGAGAATCTATGGGCCGCTCGAATCAGCACTACTTAGCCTGATCAAGGCCGGGACCGCAGAACTTCCGCTCTTCATCGATCAGATATGCATAAACCAGGCTGACGAGGACGAGAAGGCGAGCCAGGTGAAGTTGATGGGCGACATCTACACCAAGTGCGAGCGCGTTGTCGTCTGGCTGGGCCCCAGAACGCGGCACTCGGACGAGTATTTCACTTTCACCTCGAAAGTATGCAGCGAGGGCGTCCTAGGCCGTGCCATGGGTCCGAACGTGGGCCACTTCCGGGAGGTCTTCGACGCGGTCGTGGATTCGACCGTCGATGTCGGTGGTGTTGTACGCGAGGATCGGGACGATATCCTGCGGCTCGTCCGGCTCTACGGTCATCATTACCCGATTCGCGGCGCCGCTGACGTGCTCGGGCGCTCTTGGTTCAACCGCCTCTGGATTATTCAGGAGGTCTGCCTTGCGCCACAGGTCGTGTTCACCTGCGGTAGTAACTCGCTCTGCTTTGACTGCTTCCGCGCCGGCATGCTTTTTTATACCATTTGGAATAAGGTAAGTGCGGAGTCTCTTGTTCTTAGTTCTGAGGTCCCTAGTAACCTAGCGCTCGTGAGCTGACGCCCTCGCAGTATGTTTGCATCCCTTTTTGAGCGCTATCTTCACCAACCCTCCTTGCTCGAGTACGGAGAAGCTCGGGTATATTGAGCCGAGGCTTGCGCGAAGAAACGTTAACCTTTGTTAGCTATTGGCTCCGCAACTTGAATCCATCGATATCCAAAAAGGAGATGCATCTACGGAACCGTGTCTTTACTCTCAGCCAGCCATTCATCCGTATCTTCCAGCAACGCAAGGCCATCCACCAAGAGTCGTCATTTATGTCGCTTTATGATCTAGTCATCAAATATAGTGTCAACGAAGAGGGGATCAAGATAGGTGCCAAACTGTCAGAAGACCGAATCTTCGGTCTTTTGGGTCTGGCCAGAGCCGATGAGATCAAGGACGGCACGGACGTGGACTACAACAACCTCAGAAACGCGTACACGAGGTTCGCGGCCTTAGCCGCCAGGCACAACCTAGATGTTCTCTTGTTCTCCCAGAAGTCTGCCTTAGATGGCGACCTACCATCTTGGGTCCCCGACTGGTCTATGTCTTGTCTAAGGACGCCATACGGGTACTCGAATTTGACGACGCCGGTGTTCTCCGCGGGCGGAGGCACCATTAGTCGATCGCTCATTGCCGACGTAGTACTGGGTAGGCTGACTGTTCAGGGGTTTTCCGTCGACCGAGTAAGCCGAGTGGGGGTACACGGGATCCAGCGGAGTGCGACGAACAATTCTATACAGCAGATAGATTACCCTTCAGTCGTAAGATTCTTAGACGAAATCAACGAATTCTTGGGGCTGGCACGGAAGACAGAAGGGTCTCGCTTTCAAGATGCATCCGACCAGCAGCTCCGCGGTGAAGCTGCTATCCGCCTAATAGACGGTGGCTTGTCGAGCAGACGGTTCCCAAATACTTTCGACCCTACTACCGCGCAAAACATTTTAGGGAAGATTCACCATCGTGTCTACCGTCAGGGTCAGATGGAGATCGACGCCGAGCTCAAACGACAGTCATACAGCATCACCCGTATCATCCGAACAGTCGGGATTGTGCCATGGTACTGGGTTCCAGCCAGCGAGGTCAACGTCCTGCGACTGTGCGCCACGGACCCCATTAGAGCGGCGATGAGGTGGGTTGAAGGCGCGTGCGACTTCATAACCGACATGGTAGGTGTCATTTACGCTTCCTCGGCCGTGCAGTTGACGGCTTGGTTCCTGCACATGAAGCGGCGATACTACAACAGCGTCGACCTCGCCATGGTCAACCGCGAGGAGGTCTTCAGGCGCGTCGGGCTCGACCACGAGCTTTTGGGTACCCCTGAATGGGAGCTCTACACGAGCAATCTGTACAGGACCGTTGGAAGGAGGCTATTCTTGACGGAACGGGGCTATGTGGGGCTGGGTCCAGAGCATATGGAGAAGGGGGATGCCGCTGTTGTGCTACTTGGGAGCAGTGTGCCACATATTCTGAGACCGGACGTAAAAACCGATGCCGTGGTGGGCTCTTTACAGACGGACGTGGGTCATGAAGGTAAGGTATCGAGCGTAGAACCACGGTGGTCGTACGTGGGCGAGGCCTATTGTGACGGCATTATGGATGGTGAGCTTTTGAGAGAAGAAGGACGACTTGACTATGTTCAGTTCCATATATTCTGACCAAGTTGGATGTGTGTATCCTGCGGTGATGATAGCGACGCTTGATCAGAGAATCGAGATTGCGCATGCCATGCAAGGATCTCAATGTCATCTCATCCAACTCGCTGGTATCACTTATCGCCGTATGGTAGAAGGAGGTCGCTTGGGTGACACCCATTAAGCGTATTTATACAAGAATAAGGGGTTCCAAAGCTGGAACCTCGAGCTCATTCAATCATTGCCTATCATGCACTCGTCGGTACATACGTGCTTAGAGGCCGACGTTACAGCGACCTCTTATTCTCAGTAATGGGAAGCCAAGAGAGGCCATGCTGGTTGAAAATTATAGTGAGCATTTCACCATGACACCCCTGTATACCATTTGCCCCCCCCCCCCAAAGCCGTGTCTAGGTAGAGTAAGAGAACTTACACTTCGGAGAAAACGCTAGAGTGTCACAGTAGTATGGTTGCACTAGGTGCTGTATCACGTAGTCTGCTTCTGCTATCTTCGATTCAGAGCGTACCCAGTGCCAAGCGTCCCTCTTTACCCAGCTCGCGGAAAGACTGTGATGTGAACGGCTGTTCAGCGATCACGAGCTGCCGTGGGACGGATCTTCTATGCCGAGAAAGGAGCCCGGCAGCCGCCCCCGAGAGACAAAGAGCACAACAGCTCTAGTGGTGAGATTTGATTGATGTGGCTGATACCCTCGGCACCAACTACCCGGTCTAACCCCTCTTCCAAGAGCGCAACCGGAGATGGCCGTGAGACATTTTGGGCCGGCCCAGTGCAACCTTTCTGTCCCTCCTAGTGTTCCAGAGATGAGCAAACGGAATCTCTCAGGTAATTGAAATGCTTGAGTGCCCTTTGGTGCACGCCAGTTAGTCAAAACTGTTGACCAAGTATCGTCGCTCATTAGTGATCTGGCTTGCGCTAAGGTATTGATGCAGCGTACTATACGGCTACTATAAGAAGGGAAAAAGGCACCATGAGTTAACGGCTCGAAAAAGGGCATTGTTGCCGTTTGACGCGAGAGAAACGGCCCGGATGTGAGGGCGGATGCCGCGTGCCGTTCTCTTGGCACTGGACCCTTCAACTACGTGTCACGAGCGAACAACTCGGAGCGGGTGTACAGGGTCCACAGAGGAGCCGTCGGATCCGCCCAAGACGGTCTGTCCAGCTGTGAGACCCTCACGAAAGTTTCACCATACGATGTAATCGTCTCCTAGGATGAATCCAGTCCAATGACGCTGTGCCATTTGCGGAGCCTCGAACAAATATGGGGTCTTGGATAGCCCACACCTGCGGTGTGGACGACCAAAAAAAAATAGCATTGCCCAAATTAAGCGGTCAACATGAGGCCGCCGAAGCCGACATCCATCATGAGCTTTGGGTATATGCTAGAAGGGGCTGAGAGGATACCCTCACCCACCTAAGGTTGTAAAATGCGGGTATAACATACAATCAGCGTTGACGATTTGCAAGGATTCGGCTGGACCAGTGTCGCTGCTTCGCGTTGATGCCGCAATGAGGCAACCCGCCCAGCCTTAAGCGTCACCGAGGAGTATGGAGCACCGCATCTATGTGGGAAGACAACCTTCTCCCCCACACGAGATGGAAACATTCCATGAGGGGCTCGCGATGATGCCCCGCTCCGGTCGAGGTTCTTAAAGTCGCTGTCGGGCACCGTTGTCCTCGGGGACCAAAAGCCCAGAGAGCCCAGACAAAAGATCCCCCGGAAACACGAAAGCTTCAGCTTCACCAGAAAGAAACCCAGCTTCTCAAGACACAATGTCGTTCCACATTTCCGCCGAAGACATCACCGTTGATGGCCACATCCTCAGGGCCCGGCTCCGCAACGAGGGCGGGGATAACGTCGATGCCGAGATCAACCTGGACGACTACATCGGTAACAACGACGGTATGTCCTCACGTCTCCCTCCTATCTATGAATCTGCTGTTTCCGAGGATAGTTAGCTGATATATCTCTTCCCGCAGGTCGCTTCGAATGGGGCGGAAACGGTACGCTGCTAATTGCAACACTCGACATCCTAGCATACCGAGCGGTCTTTTATCTGACATGGCTCATATTGTAGGATTCTCCCAGACTGCCGAGGACATACGCTTCGGCATCGAGGGCGGCGGCGAGGTTCCCGTCCTCCGCGCCCGCCTCCAGAACCTCGAAGGCGAATTCGTCGACGCTGACCTCAACCTCGCCGAGAGGATCAGCAACGAGGACGGTCGCTTCGTCTTCAGTAAGTGGGGACCTAAATCTTCCTACCCCTATGATGCGCTGCTATACTCTTTTACTGCCCTGCCCACTTCAAGGTTACGGGTCGTGCCCCCAGGCCCTCGATCGCGTCTTCTTCCCTGGCTCTCCCGCATGGCAGACGCATTTTCTTTTCCGTTTAATAGTGGTAGGTACGAGGTGTGCTGACAACAAGTCGCAGCGTAAACTGTCTCCGAGACTAGGGGGCTTCTCTGCTTTAGTAGCCGCATCATCGACTCCTACACGACTGCCTAGATCGACACATTAGGACTACGAGCTGCACATATAAAGGTTCGGCAGGTAGCGTTAGGTTTATGATTAATAGACAGTATGTCGAATCACGAATATAAGGAGATTATGATAGCCTGTGGAGATATCCAAGTGATAAAATGAATCTAGTCCAAGGATAGGTAAGCCATCAACCTAGGACCTGTGAAAAGATGAGAGAAGATACATAAAAAGGGGCAACTTAGAATAGTAAGCTACGGATTTTGTTCTTCGCTCATTGATGTTGTTAAGCTTGTTTTAGACTACGTTAACCAGTAATCAGGGGTGAAAATTATCTCCAGGAACTTACGAGACTGTTACTCCTATTATTGCGCATCTTCCCGATTATATAACTCGTGCTGAAGTGATCATTGTTCGAAGTTGCCCGAATCGGGATGATGGTTTTACAGGTTGGGATAATCCACAAATCGAACATTTTGCCCTTTCCGTTCATAATATAAAGAACGGATAAAGAGTGGTTGTATTACTCAGTAGCATGCTATCCAAGGATCTCGTTACCTCTTAAGATCCACAGAGGCACTGTTAGCAAATACGAAGTATCATAGCATGTGATATTGCTGGTCGACGTTTAAAGTTGGCTTCCCATGGCTGCCATGATCATCATCCAGGCTGAGACTCCCTACCTGGCACCTGTTTGATCCTGCGCCCCTGTATACGGCAGTGCCGCGTTCGGATCCGTGGCCCTGGGGTTCACGCGATGCACCAGCTTCTCAGGTCCTTGTCATTTTCACATGCATCTAAGGGGCCATTGCGGGTGGGGTCTTCGGTCCCGGTATCGAGTCCACTTCCTTCAACCAGATGGAGGGATGCCGTGTACAAGCACATTTTCTGGCGCATAATTATCATAAACCACGACACACAACTCTTTAATTCAACGCAGTATCCTCCGAGGATTCCTGTAATACCTCGGGGCCCACGCATCTAATAAGCTGAGTCGCACGGACCCCAGGAGTGGCACTCCCCAAGTGCGGAAACTTCAGGGGCTGCAGCATCGAGAGATACGATTGATCAAGGCCGGCCCCTTGAGCCTTTTCACCTTATCGCCCAGACCGGCTTGAGCTACCTAATTAGTGACGTGCTTTCTGCAAACACATGACTGGCCGACACCTGGACGGCTGGCGGCGACAAGTGGGGGGACTGGCAGGGCGATGCCATCAAGAGCAGCGAACTCGTTCGTTGCCTTCACGTCGTCGGACTGCTAGCTAGGTCTGGCGTGGGCGTCAACCCGTATCACGGAAAGTGCCTGTTTGACGAGGAGGCGGGTGGGCTAGTGAATTGGGAGGTGAGATCCCGGACAGGCCATCCGGCCGGCGATCGAGTTCCTTCCCTGTTTTGCACTTGATTGTCCCTTGGATCCACGTGGAACTTTTTTCCACCGAATCAGGGAGCGAAGTGAGATTCTGTCATATTGCTCTTGGTCAAGTGACGACGACCAGGCTCACTGGTACCTTCGGGGGCTTAAATGCTTTACTTCTTTCGCTATTAAGTATATCTGACCGACTTCCATAAGCCAGAGGAGGGCCGTGTGCTTCCTCGTCGATGGTGCTGAATAGCATACCACGCCAGTCCAGTCCTTGTTACTCCCTCCTCATCCCCACCAACACAAAAGAGGTATATGACGGTCATTATATTATATAAGCATTAGGACAAAAACGCTTCTACGGCAGACACTATGAGAAAAGCACGCACTCAACCCAGCCGACCCAGGTACTCATCCAGTGAGGACGGCGCCCCCGAGCCGTAGCCCGGCATATACGCAGCGCTCCCGGGTGCGTAATTGAACCCGTCCGCCACGAAGTGCGGATCGCTCGGTCTCTCATCGTACGGTGGTAGCGTCTCGTCCGACGACGCGTACTCCGGGGGGCACGACGAGACCGAGACGGGACTCGGCGGCTCGGCGGCCGCGCGGGGGCGGGTGTAGATGTCGTAACGGTAGGTACTCGCCAATGCCGGTAGCCGGCTCCGCGCGGCGGATGCTGCCGCTCTGCTGCGACGGCCCTCCTCGGCCGCCACCAGGTCGCCCACAACGCCGGCCACCGCGCGGAACTGCGCGAGCTCCTGCTCCATCGTAGTGGACAGGTCGCTTCCGTCGCTTCCGTCGCTTCCATCGCTCTCATCGCCTGAGTCGCCTGAGTCGCCTGAGTCGCTGGAGGGGGGCGCGTGGCGCTGCTCCGGCTTGTTTTCTTCTGTGGCAGGGGTTTCTATGTGCGGTTGATGGCGAGGGCGAGGCGGCTGTGGGGGCATCGCCGCGTCTTTCTCCTCGTCCCCGAGGCTGCGACCCCAACGCTGCTGCCGCCACTGTCGCAGGCGTTCGTGAAGTCGTTGGACCAAACGCCAGGCCACGGCTTTGAGGGCGGCCCGTCGTGTCGCACGCTTCTCGCTGCATCTCCGGCGCCAGGTGTGGCACTTCTCGCGGGTCGAAGCGAAGCATCGTGTGTGTAGGGCGCTGATTACCAGGCCTAGGACTACTACGCCGGCGAGGAGGCCGATCGTGAGTTTGGTGTCGACGAGGCTGTGTTTATCCTGTCGTGCGTTAGTAGATATCATGTAACGCGTGGTTCGACAACGTTACCAGTCCATCTGATGGTGAGGACCCAGAAAGGAACGGTTTCTCGCGGCCAGGGGTTGGCGGCGGTGGGATTGAAAGACCAACGTCATCACTAGGGGCTTGCAATGGATGCTCCTGTCTGTTGGTATCGAAAATCTCCTACATAGAGTTAGCATCATGACCACTGATCTCAAGCGCCTTGTCAAGCTTACTGCGCCGAAGGTGGTGTCGGACGCCTGGCTTTGTTGAGGCTCGCCTTGCTGCTCGTCCTCAGAAACATGAGACACCCCGCCTGTCGAATGAGAGTAACGTAGAGGGCGATCAGAGAATACTTGCTGTAAGGGTGAAGTAACGGTTTGTTTGTGACGTCCATGATGCCGTCCAAAAGAAACATCATTCCCGTATGTATAGACTTTGCGTGCCACACCCTTGACGTTTTTGAAGAGAGACTCTGCGACGCATTTCAAGCTAGTACACTCGGCGAGCGTGCTTACGTCCCCGGCGGAGTTCCCGCGGAAGTTGAAGGTCTCGGATAAGTACTGCTCCTTGCGGGCGATCGCACGTTCGAGATCGAACAGCCGTAGCTTCATCAACTCTAGTACATAAAGCTCTTCTTCAAGATCCACCGACGTCGACCGATCCATAGAACCAACCTTATCGGAACCTGATTCGAGCACTCTAATCGTATACTGCGCCCCATCGATCACTATCAACGACGTGATTGCGACTGGCGCAACCTGCCGGAACAGCACTGCGTATTCGACATCCTGGACCTTGTCATCGACCGTGATGACATTGAAGTTGAGACGCTGTTCCTGGTACCCATCATCTCGTTCGATGCAGGTGAATTTCCACTTAGCGACGATGTTGCTGCCGCGCTCGGTGATGATGGATCCGGAACCGACTCCACTTTCATCTTGATACAGTGCCTGCCCGTCAAGGGTAATGTTGCCATACCCACAGGCTGCATCAGACTCGAGGATATCGAATCGGAAGAGCTGCACACAGAGCTTAGCCGTGCCAGGATAGTTGGGCTACGACGTCGGGATTACCAACAGTTCCATGAGTTAATACATCGTCGACGACCAGAGCATGCGATGTATCTGTCAAGAGGAGAAGCGTTGTTAGGTTCCAGCGATTGATCTCAGGCCCCAGAGCTTGGCAATGGGGGACTGAACCCACCCTGCTGTGTGAAAGTACGGGCCGCTACCAGCACGGGCGCCGCGAGGATTACGGCAGCCTTGAACAGGCTACACATGATGAGCTTAGGCAACTATTAGCTATCTGTGTAGCAAATAGAACAATAAGGTTGCTAATGGTAATCGATGAGGTAAGACAAAAAAGCTTCATCCCATGGGAGCGAGATCGATCTCGTGAAGAGAGGACACAAAAGCTGCTGCCTAAACCATAAGGGAAACCTGTCAGGAACTTAGACAAGCTGCACAGCTGAATCTCACTTGTACGCTCGGAAGCGCTCCGCGGCTCAGCCCCCGAGAGATCTCGGCGCGAGAGTACCCATTTAAGAACAAATACCTACCTACACACGCGTAATACGCTTATCATCCATGACGTCTATTGCATACTCCTATGTAGTACGATTTTCAAGGAAGATGGACTTCTCTGATGTTCCGATTCTTTGAAAATAAGATTAAAGCCTGCTGCTGCTGCGGCTGGTCTAGTTTAGCTTACCTGGCACTCCGGGGCAAGCAATTGGTTTGTAGCGGGAGCAGGGAATGAAGCCTAGGATCGACCAATGAGCATTTCTTAGCTGATGACTTACCCCGACGCAGCTCGGAGTTGTCGTCAATGTCGGTGGCCGAACGATGTCCAAATTTTCAGTCATTAAGGATGACATTGTGAGAGAGCTCATACAAAGATTGAATCTTATGCTAAGAGGTACCGCGGGGATATATATATATTCCATGATGAAATGAGAGCTGTTATGAGCTGGAATATGCATTTGTAAGTTCCATATGACAATATCTATTAGTGACTGCAATCTCTGGTGTTGAGCAAATGACACTAACAAGTTAATCCGGAACTGATAAGCTGGCAAAAGATCAACTTGTGGCTGGTGAGCCAGCCGCTTCCCAATAATGTGGCTTACCCGCCCCTCCAAAATCTCCAGCCCATGTTACGGAGCACATGGCGCTCAAGGTCAGCCTTGGCCAGCAATGAACGAGCTATGCGCATCTGAAGTCTCCTACAGGGCCAGCTACCTTGGTAGTATTGTTTGCACTAACTTAACGACAAGCACCACAACGCCAACTTATTTCCCTGATATACTCCCCAGTTCGTATTCTTCCTCCGCAGCATCATGGTAGGTGCTTCCTCTTCTAAACCTAGCAAGATCTCTGGCACTAATCCATAGCATCTCAGTTGCCTCTAGGCCTGCTGAACGCGGCCCAAGGCCACCCCATGCTGGTGGAGCTGAAGAACGGAGAAACACTCAACGGACACTTAATACAATGCGACACATGGATGAACCTTACGTTAAAGGAGGTTATTCAGACAAGTCCCGTACGCGCACGAATCGACTGCCCAGCTACGAGCCCGGTTGCTAACTCGGTTTCCAGGAAGCAGACAAGTTCGTTCGCTTACCAGAGGTCTACGTCAAAGGAAACAACGTGAGTTCGGAGAACCTCTGGGGTAATAGTGGTTCACGGGTGGCTGACGGGTGCGGTCTAGATCAAATACCTAAGAGTGCCCGATGAGATCATCGATCTGGTGAAAGACCAACAGCAGAACCAACAGGGTTCCTTCCGGGGCGGGCGCGGCGGCCATGGTCAAGGACGTGGCGATCACGGCGGAAGAGGAGGCGATAGAGGAGGGCGTGGAGGACGCGGTCAAGGCAGAGGGAGAGGCCGAGGCCGTGGTGCTTGAGAGAGCCGCTGTTGCGAAGATGTTGCACCAATTGGGACTTCAGAAGGAGGTTCAAAGCCGAACGACACGAGATCATCACGGCGGAGAACGGGCCCTACCCCCTACCAATCATTGGATAGGGCTTATGCAAGGAAGCAGAAGACGTCAAAAAACTCCAGCAGATACCCAGCACTCCATTGTTAGTGCATGCGTGCCTCTCACTTTGAGCGAGAGAACTCGACCGAGTCACGCGAAAGAAGACTAAAGATGTCGGACGAATAAGCATGCGTGTTCTCGGCATTATTTTCCCTCTTGGAGGCCATGTGCAGAAGCCATACAGCCTTTATAAATAAACATCTTTTGGATAGTATCTTTGGTCCCCCGGGTCGGGGTGACGACCATGATGTCGATGTCGCCTGGCAGCTGCTGTCGGTTGTGTTTCAAAGTTCCGGCTTGATAGATGTATATATACACCTAGATATACCGACGAGAGAAAGAGGCAGAAGGTACGATGTACCGATAAGATCAGAGGTACGAGGTATGAGGTACTGATAAGACAAAGAGGTACAACGTACGAGGTACTGTGAATACGACGAATAAGCAAAAAGCTCCAGTTTGTCCAAAGCCCGTCCATCAAAATTGCGCATGCCCGATTCAAGCCAGCTATTTCTGCCTGCCAATTGCAAATGCCAGGGTCGCCCCTTGTAATTGATGGGCTCTGGCGGTGTCTCTGTCCCTCAGCGGATGTTGCGACACTTTCGAGGGCATTCAATCTCGCGAGAAACCCTACACGAAAGTCAACCTTCACCCCGCGTACCAGCATACAAGCTCGAGGACTGTCCCCCCGATGCCAGAGAGCAATTCACACGCCAACGAAACACGATCAGCATGGGACATCGCCAAACTATGACGGCTACGTCAAGAAGACCGACAGAGCGCGCGCGCAGTACATCAAGCGAGTTGCGAAACGGTCTCCCTGGGTCCCAGAAACATTGTTCCATGGCCCGGACGTGTCAACCGAGCGACTAGACGGGGTTCCCACACGGACGATATACGAGGCTCTGAGGGAGCTCCAAAACATCGAGGATTCGTATGGCTCAGTCGTACGGCTCGTGGAGTACCTAGTGAAAGAAAGGGGCGAGCAGCCTAATGAGCTTCTATACGAATGTCTTATTCGGGCTAATGTTGACCCAAAGCACGGCTCAGCCGAGGTTGCTGGTTCTCTGGTGAAGGAGATGATAGAGAAGGGAATACAGACGTCGCCCAGGATCTACCAGGCCCTGTTGGAGGTCGGCCACAGCCCCTTACCGCGATCAAGATGAACGGGCAGACGCTGACATGACCCAAGGTTACCGCCGTCCATCCAGACTACATCCTGCGCTCTTCAGCGCTTCGTGATATGAAGAACCGATGGTATTCGCCCAACCTTGACGGCCTCACGAGCATAATTGTTGGACTTCTAAGAGATGGACAGTACGAGCTTGCACTCGAGAAGTTGGAGGAGCTATACAAGAGCTCCGTCACTAATCCGCCGTGGCTATACCATATTTTTATCTATATCTTTGGAGAACTGGGATTCCATGACGAGTCGTTCCAAATTCTACAACACCAGATAAAGGTTTACGGCCCAAACCAGCTCATGATGACCTGGTCATTCCTGCTCGATGTTTATAGCAGGGATGCCTTCTATCCGGGCATCACATATATCTGGGACCGTATGGTGACGCCCGGATTGCTCAACCCGCCTGATGGTACTGCAGTAAATGTTCTCAACACCGCGTCGAGGCATGGGAACGCCGCGTTAGTCACGAGCGTGATGCGGTTGCTTACGGAGCGAGGCCGGCGGCTTGATCTGCATCACTACGAAGCATTGATAGACGCCCATACGCTGCACCACGAGGTCCGCAAGGCGTTCACCGTGCTGTGCATCATGCGCAGGGCCGGCCTAGCGCCGGACTCGTCGAGCACGCGATCCATCTACCGAATGCTCAGAGAGTCGCCGTCCGCGACCGACGAAGCACTAAGCGTCCTGCAGGAGCTGCGGCAGCAGTACCAGGTGCCGATCGCCGCGTTCAACGTCGTCCTCGAGGCGACGGTCCTCCACTACGGCTTCAAGAGGGCCTTCGACCTCTACCGCGCCGTGCGCCGCATCTGCGCCGACGACGGGCCCGACCTCAGGACGTTCCACGTCCTGCTCCGGCGCTGCGCGCTGCGCAAGTCGATGAATTTCCTGCTCGACGAGATGCAGACCTTTGGGGTGCGCCCCGACCGCGAGGCCTACGACCAGCTCATCCGCATCTGCGCTCTGCAGGATGACTACGAGCCTGCCTTCAAGTACCTCGAGAGGATAACGCAGTCGAGCGTCGGCGAGACGGCGGCGGCCGGCTCGGGCTCGTGGATGAGCAGGGCCTCGGCGCTCGCGCTCGCCAGGCGCTGCGTCCAGGCCCAGGACGCCAGGGTCCGGCTCATCATGGACGAGTGCCGACGCCGCGGCATGTCCATCGACGCCGACGTCCGGAAGCTCGTCGAGAGGGCCCAGAAGGGGACAGAGCTTCAGCAGAAGCAGCAACAGCAGCAGCGGCAGGAGGGGGGAAAGGGGGAGGAGGTGACTCCGCGTGCGCAAGAGCCGAGCGCGCTTTCCCGGCTCGTCGCCGCCATGTCGAGTTAGGTGATTGGCGATGTAGCGTACGACATCGGTAGATAGACGATTGGAATAATGAATGAATCGGGACTACGCTTGGAGGTAATGGAGGTTGGCTTAGCTGTGTGATCAATCGACAATGATGTCGGAAATCATCCTGCCTCAGCCTACAGGTCTCCTTGAGACGACGTAGCAAGCTAAGTACTTACTGCGTAGCCTTTGGCCCGCCGACAGATTGGTTGGATAGCCGGAAACCGAAACTTTTGGCAGCTTGTTATTTCTGAGGACAACCGAGCTCGATGTCTCTTGGACGCCTTCTACGGACCCCCATAATGTGGCCACGAGGTATAATCTAGAGACTTCCTGTGTTGCCCGGATGACTGCGTTATGATATGCCGCCCTGTGCTGGCTGTTGTGTGCTAGTAATCATTTGATATTCGGTGGATAATCAGTGGCCGTCAAGTAACTGTTACCAGTTAGGCGAGTTGCGGATCTACCATGTCCTTCGACGTTCCAGGGGACTGATACCCACATGCTATACTCGCCTGCCTAGTACACATAAGATGCCACCAGGTAGCCACCCCGATATTCCGCACCTTGCTTCGCTCGCTTTGGATCTGCGGGTTCTGTGACATGATATGTGTCAAGTGAGCGCGCGGCCAAGACTTCTACCACGAAATATTGAAATTTAACAGAACTGGAACTGCTATTGCTATCATCTCCCTGAATAGGCGAGACTGGTCAGGTAGGTAAGAGATGTCCTGCGACGCCCGTAATTCTGTTCAACGTGGAAAGCCTTCCCTCTCTGGCAAAAGCTAGGGAAGCAAACGGACATTTACACAATTACGAAGACCTTGCGACAGAAAACAGAGGGAACCTTATGGGTGTCGTAACTGTTCCATAATTGGGTCGTCCTCCCTCTCCTAGAACGAGATTTTCCGAGATGAGCAAGACAGCCAGCTGTTTCTGCAGGAATACCCGAGAATATGTGAACGGTGTCATTAGAACCAGGTGTCTCCCCAGAAGCGAATTTGCGCGTCGGGAGACCGCTCGAAGACTCTAGAGGAGCTTCTAGACCATCAGCCTCTGTACAGAGACACGAAAAGCGCTTCGACAACGTACATGAAGACGTCTCCGATGGGGACCTACTAATGTTTAATTCCTCTGAGTATGGGCTACTGTTAGATCTGCGTCCAGCTTACCCAACGGCCAGTGAACTGACCTGCCCCTGTTACCGATTGATTATTGTTACGGACCACCAGTTAAACGTATATGGCAGCTTAACCAACGGCGCAAGCAGCTCGACTGGAAGAGAGTGCAGGTCGCCGTTCACCTGGATAGCAGCCATTAGGCCGACTCTGGGCGAACCGGCGGCCGTTCTTAAACTCCAACGGCCGGAGCCTGTCCCTTAAATCTGCCCCGTCGACGACACTTCTGTGCGGGATTTGCCGAGCCGACTGAAACTTTCGAATCTCAGGCAGAGCGATTCTCGGACATGACCCCGAACGAATTCACATGCATAAGCGCCTGCGGTTCCGAGCAGGAGGCTGCCAAAGACGTCAGTGACGGCACAGCGCACGCCCTCGTGTCATTCCGAAGTCGAGGGTCGCAGAAAACCGTAACTGCCCGCGTACCCGATATTACTGTTGCCTGGCAGATCTGAAGTTGTTTATATCACTTAAAGCGCACACCCTATTCTATTTCCGCTTACTCTACACAACATCATGCTACAAGTACATACCTCGACTACTTAGTCCGTAAAGGGGGCCCTTGTATGTTTCGGTTAGAGGATTTTCCGGAGTAGCATCTGTGGGCAGCTCCCCATGTGGTTGAAAGACTCAACCCCGGTAATGGAATTTTGAATTTCGCTCGACTCGAGAAGACGTTGCTAATAAGAGGGATGATGGGGGATGGGTCCCGGCCTAAATTGCTGCATGCACAATTTAAGTTCCTTCCCCACACTCCAAGCTAAGGACACGCCCCAATTACGATGACCATGCCGTGACAGCCTACGAGGTCTACATTACGGTACCTAGTATCACCAGTCATTTTCGCCTCGACCCAGTCTGTCCGTCTATTGATCCCAACTGCGCGTCGCGATTGGGCAAGAAGGTCAAGCGGGAATGGGTAAACTATTTCCTACCCTAGAGGGAGAAGAAATGTATTTGGAGATTGGCAAAGGCCATTTCTGTTCAATGTGCCAAGATTCGAATTAACATTATCCACTATACTGGGATGATCTAACATGCTAGCGAGGAGAGGAAACCAATGGATCTTAGTACCTAAACGTAGTAAATGCATTAACTGCAGGATAATTAGAGTTGAACCGCGGGGAGTGACATTACTTGAGACTCGAGAGGACAGCGAAGCGTCTGAATTATATGGGGAGTGCATGTCATTGTTATAAGGGGAAAAAATAAGCTGACCCAGGAAAAAAAAAGAAAGAAATTACGAGACGGCACAGAAGCTTGCAAGGGGGGGAAGGAGCTCGGGCCTCATCAATGCAGTGTATCAGCTTCCCGAAGCCAATTAGATAGCCGAATCTTGAAATACAGACCCCTGATTTGGAGGTTCCCGTACATTGCTGGCCCCGGCCACACAATGCCACCCACGCAGTCTGGCAGCCACAATGGCAGGATGGCTGGATGGGGAAAGCCAAAGGGCTCAGGGTTGGTGGTTCGAGGGTCCACTGCCGAGAGTGCCATAACTGCCAGTCACAAATGGGGAAAGCGTGTCATTGAACCCCTTTTGAGGAAATAGCACTGGCAGAAAATTTAATAAAAATTGCGAGGACCAGGGCTTTCCGGGACGCGCGCCATTGCATACCAGACATAAGGCACCTCTTTAACTTGACTCTAGGCTAGCATCGGGCTACCGTCCGGCTCTATCAATCCTGGGTACATACACTTCGTGTTTCGTACAACCTGTTACTTGGTACAACAAATAAAATACTGGGAGACTGAACGGACACCAGGATACCGGAGACCAGAAAGAAACAAAGAAAAAGAAAGAAGGAGAGGTTAGTCGCATGTCACGAGACATACTTCGTGCACAGTTTCCATTCAGCACCCGCGCTGCACTGCGTCAGAGGGACTGCACTGTAACATCTCCCTTCTCTCCCCCCCCGCTAAGCCCTGCTTGGAAACTCGTCTGCATACGGCTATAGTGGTAGTTAGTAGTCGACTGATTTTCATTTCCAACGCTCCCCCGATTTCTACCTACCTGCTTAGGTACAACACATCATTCACCTACAACTACCTACCTACCTACATACATACACGCCTATCTACCCGTAATCTTCCATCCCTCTCCCTTTCGCCTTCAGAACGACACATCATCAACCAACCAGTCGCCTTTTCCGCCCTGCAACATTCCCCCCCCCGACCTCTTCCTTTCTAGCTTTCGTTTTTCGTATTTTTGAGATCTGACTTTCTCTAAAACATCATAAGTCTAATTGTACCAAGACCGCATCTCCACGCAATATTCGCTCGCTCTATCGCCATTCGACCTTGAAACGCAAATTCAGACTCGTGACAAGACGCGACTTCAATTTATCAGGGCTTGTAGAAGCTTCCGGCTTAGGTGCGTATGCGGCGACATGATCTCCCATTTGAGCTTCGCTTAACAGCGGGGATACCGCATTCTTCTTTCAATCATACCTTGAGCCCTCTCACCTTCCTGTCCGTTATTCTGTGTAGCCCTTCTTTGTCGGAAAGTGTTTCAATGGGTCAGCGAGCCGTAACTCTGACTCTGTGCAAAGAGTTGGTCTCTTCGCGCCTGCGCTTTGGACTTTACTCTGCCATGGCCTCATACCTTCCTATTGTTTACGAGTCCCGTGTTTTATGATCTTCCTGATTGCAATCCATCGAGACTGACGTTTCTTCGCACTCAGAATCCGCGCTTTCTTCCTCGATATATCTGAATAACATCATATATCGACTTTTTCGATATGAGTAAGCACCTCCCCATTCGACCAACACCGCGTACCCTGCGAAGGGGCGTCATTGCAAGAGTGTATCCCAAGTCAATCTCGCTGTCGCTGCTGCCTCGGACGAGCCATTCGACGTACTGCCACTCCCCATTAACCAACGGACCCCTTAATCAACCTCTTCTCACCTCGGATTCCTCCCACACTCACTCGTTTCACCAACACCTCCCATTTCGATCACCCGCTGTCATCCACATTCGCTCTTTTTTTGGTTGATATATCGCTTCTTGGGTCTTCACCTGTATTGGTTCTTTAGAATACTCGGCGATCGTTAGGAACAGTCGTCTCCCTCCGGTTAGACAGTAAAAACAAAAACAACCCACAAGCAGTTACCATGCCGGGTTTCCTCAATAATCATGCCAAGGCACGGACTCGCAGTGTTCAACTGGACCGCGGTTCTTCCTCTGTTGCTAGGCTTGGACATTCTGTACACGCTACCTTCAGCCCTTTCGCCCATGCCAGGACCAGCCTCTTGCCCGACCCAGAAAACCAGGTTCCTCCGGTCCGTAATTGTGGCAGTATGCTAAGCGTCGATGCTCCTAAACTTCTTCCGTTGAAGCCGATGGCCTACGAAGAACTTTATCATCACGGTTCCTCCGCAGCTCATGGTACAATCCGGTCTTGGACACACTCTTGCAATTCGCACCTTAGCATACATTAACGACGTTTGTGTCCTTCCGTAACCTGTTTTGCTGACTATCTGAATTATAGCTACCACCGGTATGTCGGCTCAGGGCGGACCCAGATTAGCGTCACCTGATATACCGACTTCTGACCTTATGCCAGCAGCCCCTATGTCGGTCGTCACTCCGACTGCGGCACCTACGTCTACCGTCAATGACAACAAGAACATTGTCCGTAGGAAATTGACGGGTTATGTCGGCTTTGCCAACCTTCCCAATCAATGGCACCGCAAGAGCGTCCGTAAGGGGTTCAACTTCAACGTCATGGTCGTCGGTACGTTTTCTACGAATCTTTCTCCAGCTGATTTATAGTGGTGCTGATCGATTTTCAGGCGAATCTGGCTTGGGTAAATCAACATTGGTCAACACCCTTTTCAACACCTCGCTGTACCCTCCCAAGGACCGAAAGGGACCTAGCCTTGACATAATACCCAAGACCGTCTCCATTCAGTCCATCAGCGCAGACATCGAGGAAGCGGGTGTCCGCCTCCGTCTGACCGTTGTTGATACTCCTGGTTTCGGAGACTTTGTGAACAATGATGAGTCGTGGAGACCCATCGTCGACAACATTGAGCAGCGCTACGACGCTTATCTGGATGCGGAGAACAAGGTCAACCGTATGAATATTGTTGACAACCGCATTCATGCCTGCGTCTTCTTCATCCAGCCCACTGGTCACTCCTTGAAGCCTCTGGACATCGAGGTCATGCGCCGCCTTCACAACAAGGTCAACTTGATCCCTGTTATCGCCAAGGCTGACACCCTGACGGACGAAGAGATCACCAGCTTCAAGTCTCGTGTACGTATTCTCCTTTTGCCTTTAGGTTCGGTGATACTAACTCAGGATTATAGATCCTGGCGGATATCAAATACCACGGTATTCAGATCTTCGAGGGTCCCCGCTACGAACTTGACGACGAGGAGACCATTGCCGAGAACAACGAGATTATGTCTAAGGTCCCGTTCGCCGTCGTGGGCGCCAACAACGAGGTCACGAACGCTGATGGCCGGAAAGTCCGCGGCCGCAGCTACCCATGGGGCATCATCGAGGTTGACAATGAGGAGCACTGCGATTTCGTCAAGCTCCGCCAGATGCTCATCCGGACACACATGGAGGAGCTCAAGGAGCATACCAACAATACTCTGTACGAGAACTACCGTACGGACAAGCTTACAGCTATGGGCGTCGCCCAAGACCCGAGCGTCTTCAAGGAGGTCAACCCCGCCGTCAAGCAAGAGGAAGAGCGTGCCCTGCACGAGCAGAAGCTCGCCAAGATGGAGGCCGAGATGAAGATGGTCTTCCAGCAGAAGGTAGCCGAGAAGGAGAGCAAGTTGAAACAGAGCGAAGAAGAGCTGTACGCCCGTCATCGCGAGATGAAGGAACAGCTGGAACGGCAACGGCTAGAGCTCGAGGAGAAGAAGGCCAGAATCGAGAGTGGCCGGCCGATAGAGAAAGAAGGCAAGCGCAAGGGTTTCTCCCTACGCTAAGACGACGTTTTCTTTTCCGAGCCACGACCTATGTCCGAGCCTTCATGATTCCCCTTACCGTACTAGCCTGCT
Organism: Monosporascus sp. mg162; assembly: GCA_004155945.1. Taxonomy (NCBI): domain Eukaryota; kingdom Fungi; phylum Ascomycota; class Sordariomycetes; order Xylariales; genus Monosporascus; species Monosporascus sp. mg162. Next base: position 29,956 of record QJNY01000439.1, on the reverse strand, counting down.
ACTTTCGATTCTTTCTCTCTATTCACAGTCTGTCCTTTTAATTGCTCACCTCATAATACGCCTCATGAATCTGTGTTCACGACCTCCCTATGAACACTTCCTTTCCGGTCAGTGGTACAACAGCATAGTCGATAACCGTCGGCCAGGCGACGAGGTGGGCATCTGGGAAACCGTCTTCTGGTCCCGGACGCCGCCTTGTCTGGCCTCGTGGACCTGGAGCGTTGTTGGTTGTTGAGGGTCTAGACAAGCAGCATTCCATCCCCTCCACGCATTCCGTTAACAGTGCCTAACCTGATCCATTCCGTTATTCGAAATACCATTTGATATTTGGAAGAGGGCGGGCAGGCATGAGTTGGGACAATAGGCACCAAGAGGCGGTGTTCGCTCCATCTTCTCCGGCCGGTCAGCGTGTTTCCCAAACCCGGGCATAATCTTACGATAATACGGCCATCCGCCTTCTCCTCGGGCGCACTGTCGCATTATTCCCTTCCCTCTTACGATTACGCATACTTCTATGTTCGGCTCCCCTTGACAGAAAGCCTGGACTGGCCGGGAGACATGATGGGTTCGGCGCGGTCGTGGATGGACTGGAGGAGTGATTGTGTCATACCAGGATGCTTTTCTCATTTGACAACCACTAGATGTCTGTATTTTAGGATGGGGTTTCAAGACTCCTATCCTCGCAAAGATGGCCGTGTATCCTTTCCCCCCACAGGTCTCGCTGGCCTGGGCCATGAACGTAGGGGGAACGGGGTAGACACACCTTACACACGTCTCGCCACGCACTAGTGGCTCGCCTCTCATGTTTCCTTATGTCGCGAAACAAAGCACCTGGCCGCTTGTTAATTTCCTTGTCCGTCTTTTGTAGTTTTGATGTGTTTTTTCTAGTCTAGGTCGTCTGAATTGAAAATGGGATGATTGTCTCTAGAACTGTCTTAGATGTAATATATAATGATGTGACTCTTGTGGAATTATACATCGTGATAATCTGGGTTCGCACCTAGCTCAGAGCGGCACGTACAATTAATGTTCCCAGGTCAGATACCTGTATCACTCTTGACCTTATAGGGCGGGCGAGTGTAGCACATATAATGATTTTGAGATGTGATAGTGCTGAACCCGGGTAGGGGGTAGAGTATATCGCCCTCTTACTAAAGGGTGTACTCCAAGCGGATCGCACAAGCTTACTCGGGCGTAGACTCATGTAGAAGAGCGACAGCCTAGCCACTTACTTAACCAGTCCTTGCATTTAAAAGTAGTTAGTGTTCACAGATCCCATATATCTTTCGTCACATGGACATTGCCCATCTGCCCGCTGCCCCTTGGACTGGGTGGGGGATTTGTCTCCTTGTTCATTTCCGTATCAGGGACCCCATTTTCGGCTTCCTGTTACGTCATGGGAGGAGAGAGCCGGCGGATACTCGAGGAGTTCACCCGAGGGGATGAATGTATTCTATCCAGTTACTCGCCGCCCGAAGGGTGCGTGTGTGTGTGCGTGTGTGTGTTGTGCCCGGCGGCCGGCAGCTTGGGGTTTTCTGGCACCGGTGTCGAGCGGCCGACCGGTCCCGTCTGGTCTGGCTGGTCTCGGATGGCAGACTGGAGATATGAGAGACTGGCATAGCGAGCAGGCCGAGAACCAAGGGGCAGTTATCGACGAAAGCGAGGCGGTGGTGGTTGCTTGCTACTGCTGATACGGGGTGGGGTTTTCGGATTTTTTTGTAATATACACCGATGGATGATAGTCGGATCTATAGTATAGGTACATAGAGCAACTGATCGAGCACAACGCCGTGGCTCGTCCGTCCGTCTATACGTACGCCTTCTCCTTAACATGGGGTGCCCGCCCATTCGGGATAGGCTGGGTAAGGCTGGCTGGCTCGCTGGATGGCGGCAGTCTTCTTTCATGAATGGAGTGAAAGCCTACCAGACGGTAGGCTCGGCTTCTACCCATGCACGCTCCCCTCTAATATCTCTTCCCTCAGCGGTCTCCCCCTCCATCTATGTACCTTGCTGTTTCTGGGTCCGCCGACCAACCGCCCTTCACCCGGGCCGTTCTCAAAAAACCCCAAAAGGTATAAAGTCCCTCTCCTCTTACCGCCTCCTCAGGTACCAGTTGTACGCGAGCTGGTTGATCTCGTAGGGGTAGGGGGTGGGCACCTCGGCGTCGCCGACGCGCGCCACGGGGTGCCGCAGGTAGACGGCGGCGCACACGTTCTGGTTGACCTCGAGGTAGCGCGGGATGAAGGCGAAGGGCGACATGTAGTCCCGGGGGCGCCAGGGCGTCAGGTACGGCTTGCTGGGGTCGTGCGGGTTCTCCTCCTCCTCGCGGATGAGGCGCTCGAGTGCGCGCCGCTCGTCGCCCGTCAGGTCCTCGATCGAGGTGTTCGTCGTCGCTTCTCCGTTTTGCTGTTGTGATTGTTGTTGGGTTTCTCGCGTTGAGGATGATGGCTCGGACGACGACGATAGCTTGAGATCGCCGACCATCCTAGACAGCTCGTCGGCGATGTCCGACGGCTCGGCGTTGGCGCGGCCGGCCCGCGAAAGCAGCGGCTTGGCCTGCCTCATGAAGGCACGCAGCTTCTGCTTCTGCGCCGCGCTGAGGTCCGTCTCCGCTATCACTTCTTTCGCGTACTTGACGAGGTCCTGGATCTGGCGCCGCGTGGGCGCCAAGTCCACCTTCTCGGGCTCTGGGACGTCCGTCGTGTCCGGGTCCTGCTCCTGCGCCTCCACCGCCTGCTCCTCCGACTCGCCCGTCGCGGCTTCGGCTTCGGCTTCCTGTTCGGAAGCTGCCTCCTCGGCCTCCTCTCCGGAGGCGCCCTTGCTAGCTTTGTTCTTGAACCGCTCGGGTCCCAGGTTCTTGGGGTCCTTCTTCCGGCCCGTCGCCAGCATCACCATGTCGGGGTCGACCTGGAACATGTCGCCGGGGTTAAGTCGGTAGGCGGGGTATGGCATCTGTTGAGCGGGGTATCATTAGCCCTCTATTCCGGGCTGACCAAGGTCGCGAATTTTGTTGTTTCGGAGGAGGGGAGGGCAGCACTCACCACCTTGCCGTTAACCTTGACCTTCCCATGGACGCACAACTGCCTGGCCTGGCGCGCGCTGCTGGCGAACATGGCGCGGAAGACGGCGATGTCGAGGCGGCGCTCCATGGGGGCGAAGGCCATCTGCATGTAGGGGGTGAGGGTGCGCTTGCGGATGGTCTTGTCGTCCCAGCGGGGCGGCTCGTCGCGGCCCGAGCCCCGGCCGGCGGCCAGCTCGGAGCCGTCGTTGCGCGCCATGTATGCCGGGTCCATGTCGGCGACGCCCAGCAGGCGGCGGCTGAACATGCGCTCCCACTTGCGCTCGACCACGTGCTCGCCGTGGTACGCCCGCAGCATGCCCTTGGCCCGCCACTTCTGCTGGAAGAACGTCTCGTTGTCCGACGTGCCGATCTTGGGGCTCCGCATCCGCACCAGGTTGTACAGGTTGTACTTGTTCCATGTCTGCCGGAGTTTCTGTATAAAATACGTCCCGGCGGACGGAGTTAGCGGGCAGCCATATCACGGGAGTTTTACGCCGTAGATTAAATTCGGCTTTCTTGTGGAAGAGCTCCCTGGAGAGGCGCTGGATACTTACCGGCCGCTTTAAATTGTGGAATCTTCTTGGCTTCATCTTGCAGGCTGCCGAATTCGCTGTCCTGAAACCGCGAGACCTGATCGCTTCACGGAGCTCAGCGCCACCGTCCTAGAAATTTTTGGGTTGACCGGTCGGAGCTCCCAGCCATCACCGCCACATCTGTGTGGGCAGCCACGCTAACTTGGTGGATCCGATAAGTACTTAGACTACTACCTGTATGCACCTACTTCGTAGAAGTATTAACTGTAATTACCTCCCCCTTGCCTGCCGTCCCAATACGAGGATCTATTCAGATTTGTTGAACTAGAACGGATGATGAACTGCTGATTCTCAATCTTTATGAGGAAGTTGTTAGCTATCAACCCCCAAACGTCATATTCTCATTAACGGCCTAAATGTAAAGCTTTCTAGACTAGACATCTAGGTCCAAATTCGCTTCCTTGTATCCTGCAGTCGTCCCGGCTTTCCTTAGCTGGTTCGGCAGAAGGTACCTGTGCTCTGTGTATATTCACACATACACGAGACCTCGTGATCATCGCAGTCAGTGACGCTGATACCCGGTTTCTCCTTCGTAGCCTAGGATCAGCGGTAGTTACCTTCAAGATTCGGGCTGGGTGTAGTAAAAACCACGCACAAGCAAGCGTCCCAAATCCTGCGGGCTCTGTCAGACTTCAACCGAGGCCCGAATTCTCTCTTCGGCCCTCCTTTTTTCTTCTGCTCTTTTCCTAACCGATTTAGTATGATGTGCTCTCTGCCAGAACTTCTTGTGCACGTTATCCCGTATGCCTTCATCGTTATATTTTAGACCCCCCGGGAAGAATATCTGTGCCGCAGCGAGCCCGGCCGTCGGCACCCATTTCTCGAGCTCCATCAGGGCCCCGTGAACACCGGCTGCGTATATGATATCGTGCCGCTTCTTATTATCAACAGCAAACCACCTCAGTATGCCTGATTTGGGAGAGGGAGAAGCTTGTTGTGTATTACTGGTGGCTTGGCTAACGTGGCTTGGCTTCAGAGGCTCTAGCCAACTTGGAACTCCGTCTTCTTTAGACATCGAGGCCAGCCATCGCGGCATCGGGGAGGCCTTTGCTGGAGTGGCATCGGTATTATGTGACGTTTGTGTTGGCTTCTCTAATGCCCATCTAGAAATGGCGGCGAGCTCCTCGAGGTCTTCTTCTAGATTGACGTTGGCGTCTGCATCATCTTTATAACTTTCGCGTCTCCCAACTATTGTCGGCGCGCGGGAGAATTCGCTGACGTGGAAATTTGAAGCGCTTGGTTTTCGAGGTGTTCCAGCTGCGAAAACGTTTTGTAACATTCCGATACCTCCAATTCCGACGAGAAACCAGGTATGCTTCCGGAGACCTGATACACTAATCAGAAGGCAGGTCCATAATATCGCAAGCACCAGAGAAAGCCACCGAGTCTCTGGTCGTGGGGTTAATGAGCCTATTGCAAGACTTTCCAAATCCCAGGATCCCGGAGCGCCGATAAACACAACAACATGAAGGTTCCCGTTACCTCGTGTTAGGCATGTTACCTTATCGCGTGTCAACTTTCGGCCAGCCCATTTCTCTTGCTCCCACTGTGGCATGGCGCAGGTGATAGCAACAAGTAAATTTCCGCACAAAGTAACAAACATAATCCCCCAATCGCCGTATAAGACCCAAGGTATAACAGCAATCCCAATCTGTGTAACAAGGGTAACCCATCCAAGCCACCACACAAAGTCACAGGTCGGCCTCGAGGCTGGACCAAGGTTGAAAATGTCGATTCTAATGGATTCGGCTCGACCACCTTCGTCCTTTGATCGAGGGTCGACGTTGCACCGGACCTCATAGTCCCGAAGGAGACGACCTAATCCCCATGAACGACTTTCTCTAACGAATCCGTTTTCACAATTAATAAGCATCGAGGGGCAGTCACTCGTCGGCATTAACCTCATATCCCCGACAGCCGCAAGAAGATTTGTAAAGCCGTAAGCTGCCCATCCGAATGAAAATGCGACGGGTGCAATCGCGAGGCCCGAAGTTCTCTTACCAGGCAGGCGAATCTTGTACCCGACAAGTTGAGCGATCGCTTTTTGCACAATGTCGCCGCCAATGAGGAGGAGAAGGCTGAGAATGTCGCTTGGGTTGGCCCATTGACTTTGAAGCTCTTCTGCGGTGCTACCCATGGCGTCAAGTACTGCCGTGGCCGTAAAGAGGACCGTAAAATGTATCCGGATTGGGGGCAAATTGAGGAGAGCGCCCTCTGTAAACAACCTGTCCTCCTTCTTTACCTGATTAAGGCTGCAAGTTGACGATGTTGGCTTGTTGGTCGACTGGGTGACAGCCCCACATATTATTATTTATTATCCGTAAGGTGGGCTATGCCACACATGCCCCGGAGCCTCGCGAAGGTAGCGCGAATTGACGGTGTTTACCAATGGAGCTGACAGTCCGTTATAGGCGCGAGTGGACAGACTCGAAATTACAAGAGCGATGCCTAAAGTAGTAGGCAAGACTTTACATGGTTATAGCTTCGCATCTGGATGCTGAACACAATATCCATTTGCGCCCGGCAAACTTAGCTCTTATTAGTCGGTCAATAACTAGTGATCTTCGTAAAGTGGTACTTACAAGTACAGCCCTATCAGTTTCAGCCCATGAGGCTGAGTCATGCCTGGCAGTGTTTAAGAGCGAATAGTTGGGGGTCATGTCTCATATCCATGAGTCGGACTTGTGGGGTTGTTACCTACAAATTGGAAATCCTACAGCTGCCATGAACTAAAAGTGAGCTGGAACCATTCCCCGTACAACATCCCCTACCACCCATAATCCCTCTACAGACTCGTTTTACACCAGGTGCAAGTATATCCCAGGATCCGGAGTTACATAGTAATTTGCAGAAGGTCAAGATAGGATTGCCCAAAATTGAGACGTAATAACACGGGGAAGCGGCCCACTAGAAACTCGACGGTGGATTTATTGTCTGAAAGCCTTTTATCGTTTGGGTCCCCCATATTCGGGCATAGGGCTGCCTTGAACCACGTCAGCCCCTCTCTCTTGATTCTGACTTAAAGGCTTCCGTCAATCAACCTAACGGCAATATTGAGTTGACATGAGGTTTTTGCACGTGCTACCTGCTAAGCTGTGCCATGGTGCACGGAGCGCTTTTGGCTCTTGATTCACTGCCTGCCCTCGTTGAGTGGAGTTGATCGGAGCCCTGCCGGCGAAGTCTTGAAGCTCGATCAACTTAGTTCGGCATCGGTTGCCTGTACTTCAACTCAGCCTCGTACCCAGTTTACCTCGTCTGTCTCTAAGACGATCCAACATGTGTCATGGCCAATAATGGAGGCTCCTGTTCTTGGGTCACGTCCCTTACGTGAAGGCCCGTATCGAGCAGATGATGGTATGTCTCGGCTGCCTTTCAATCAGGGACCCTCATCACCAAACTCTCCCCGCCGCCCGGTGCCTGCCGACCCGTGTCCAACAACAAAGAATCATCTACTGACCGCTTAGAATAGCAATAGAGGCCCTTTTTGACAAGATACTACAACAACTCGGAGCGACAGATTTCTTCGGCCGTTCAACCTCCCCGAGCACCTTCATTGTGTACGCGCACGATAATCACGACGAAGGAATTGCTGCCAATGCTTGGTGTGTCCATAATCTCATCAAATGGCTGAAAGCTATCCGATCTCGAGTCCTTTCAGACAAGTCGCTCCTGCCGCTGTGGTCAACCCGAGAAGGAGGAGCTGCCGTTGTCCAAAACATCCTGTCTAATCAATTTTGCCTCCTCCCCGCGAGCATGCGTAGTGATAGCGCTGGAACCATCAATAGCGTCGACAAAGTAGTAGTGTGTGGCTCCCGGTTGCTCGAACGGTACTATGAAGACGACTTCACTTCCTCATACATTGATGCCGTTGAAGCAGTGTATGTTGAAGTCCAGCAACAAACGCGAGACGTGTTGCAGAGCAGGATTCGGCGTTTGGTAGAGACTAAGTGCAATAGCCAGGGGTTCCACCATGTCCTTACTGAGCTTGCTTTCCTCAAACTCAGATGCTCCTATGACCACGACGGTCACGGCATTATCCCCATCTCACTCGATGGGGGTGATATGAAATACCTCCCATTTCTCCAAAATTCCGATCTCAGACTTAAGTCGTCTGCGAACACGGCTGATTTACGCAGACTCTTCTTCAAGCTCCTTCAACGAATATACACAGAGGAGCACGCACTTATTGGCCAATTCAAAGAATGCTACGAAAATGCCCACAAACGATTACAGAATGAAGCTGGAATCGCACCACCCGACTTTCAGGTGATTATCGACCAAGAGATTTCTAACGCGCAAAACGCCTGGCTCCAGCTTCAGGCTGCTGCTATACGGGATAGGGGATGGGAAAAGGAGCTGGGACGTCGGACTGAAAACCGTAAGTATTGTCGCATTTTCTATCTGAGGAGACGCGAATGGCACGGTATTCTCGACCACGCATCCGCGGTATCAGCAGCTAAGAAATTGTATACTAGACTATGAATCGTTTCGAACTCTTTTCTCTCTCGAAGGCATGCCCGTATCTAACCACTTTGTCGACCGACCATCCGATATAGCCGATCTCGAACAGTGCCTCCTCCCACAACGGCACCCTCATGGACAAAATCGAAGGAGAATATTTGTTCTGTATGGACTCGGTGGTATCGGGAAAACACAGCTGGCTATCCACTTTGCTCGTCGTTACAAGGATACCTTCAGCTCCGTCTTCTGGCTGGACGGCAGATCGGAAGACCGGCTCAGACAGAGTATTGCCCGCTGCGCCAGCAGGATTCCTGATGATCAAATAGCAGAAAGAAGCCGGTGTCAGGTTTTAGACAGTGACAACTTGGACACAGTGGTGACGGACGTATTGGCCTGGCTGGCCTCGCCGGGCAATACTGACTGGCTGCTGGTTTTCGACAATGTTGATCAGGACCACGAGCAAGGCGGCATGACAGGCGCGTATGACGTGCGACGATACCTCCCAGGCGACCAAGGGTCGATCTTGATAACGAGCCGACTATCTCATTTGGCCCAACTAGGCGATTCCAAGCAGTTGAGAAAGGTTGATAAGGACGTAGCCAAGGCTATCTTCCAGACATGGTATGGAGGACAACTAGGTAAGCTCTACTATTTCAAGGTCTAGCTAAGGTTAGCTAATAAAGACACAGCCTCAGATACAAGCAGCGAAGAGCTTCTATCTTTACTCGACGGCCTACCGCTGGCCCTGGCTCAAGCGGCTTCCTATCTTCGTGAGACCGGTATCGAATGCTCGACGTATATTGATCTCTATAAAAATCAATGGGACGACCTGATCAAATTCGCCAACATCTCCGGCTCACCTCTACTGGATTATGAACGGAGCATTGGGACCACATGGACGATTTCCTTTAAGGCGATCGAAGCGAAAAGTCCTTACGCTACAAATCTACTCCTACTTTGGGCCTTTCTTGACAACAGGGAGCTATCATATGATCTGCTTCAAGCAGCCGCGAGTGGAGATGCTTGGCCGGAATGGCTTCGAGAGACGGCGGGTAACCAAGTCAAATTTCTCGATTCTGTGGGGATTCTATTGCGCTACTCAATGATAGAGTTCCAAGAGAACCGGAAAAGCATTTATACGATACACCCGGTGGTACATAGGTGGGCTTTATCAATTCAAGATGCTTACCGGCAAGAGGAATTCTCACAACAAGCCTTGATGATCATTGGGTTCTCAGTGCCGCATGAAACGACTCGAGACTACTGGATTCGCCAACGGCAGCTTCTACCACATGCGGAGAGGTGTTTTTGGTGGCTACGAAAACAGAGTGAGACTGTGGACGGAGTCAATACTACCCAAAGAATCGTCGCGGTTCGTGGGATTGGAAGACTCTTCTCTTCTCAAGGCAAGCTAAGGGAAGCAGAAGAGATGTTCCAACGGGCACTACAAGGCTCTGAGAAAACACTCGGACCTGATCATATGTCGACTCTCAATATAGTCGGCAACCTGGGCGTCCTTTATTTTAGCCAAGGCAAACTGAAGGAAGCAGAAGAGATGTACCAATGGGCACTACAAGGCTTTGAGAAAACATTCGGACCTGATCATACATCGACTCTTGGTATAATCAACAACCTCGGCTCCCTTTATGACAATCAAGGCAAACTGAAAGAAGCAGAAGAGATGTACCAACGGGCACTACAAGGCTCTGAGAAAACACTCGGACCTGATCATAGGTCGACTCTTAATGCAGTCGGCAACCTGGGCCTCCTTTATTACAATCAAGGCAAACTGAAGGAAGCAGAAGAGATGTACCAACGGGCACTACAAGGCTTTGAGAAAGCACTCGGGCCTGATCATAGGTCGACTCTTAAGACAGTCGACAACCTGGGGACCCTTTATTTTGACCAAGGCAAACTGAAGGAAGCGGAAGAGATGTACCAACGGGCACTACAAGGCTTTGAGAAAATACTCGGACCTGATCATACGTCAACTCTCAATACAATCTACAACCTGGGCCTCCTTTATTTTGACCAAGGCAAGCTGAAGGAAGCAGAAGATATGTACCGTCGGGCGCTATCGGGCTTTCAAACTGTTCTTGGCCCGTCTCACCCAAAAAGCCAAGATGTCTTGGGGAAGATCCAATCACTAAAGCAGAAAGACGGTGCCGTGCGAAAGAAAAGGCTCAGACGAGCCCATATCGAAAATCCGACAAGCAACAATCGACCTAAGCGGGTCAGAGTGGACAAGATCGATCAGATCTCAAATGACGTGGCAAAGGGAGGGCAAGTAGTACGAAAAGAGACCATAACCGGGATGAATCAGAAGACTTCGACGAATTCCCACCGCTCTCGTCGTAGGATTCCAGCTAATACAAGCAAATCCGGAAGTGTCGGAGCGGTGGCAACACAGGCTCGTGCTGAATGGTTGGGAAGGTTACGCAGTAGGTCAGATAGTGCGACGGATCGTTAAGCGAGTTTAGTTCAAAATTCTAAAAACGGCAGATCATAGTCTCTTCTACATGCTCGAAGGCTGCTTGATCGCATCTGGAAGACTCGGTCATATCGTACCCCACTGGAAGGCATCATGTTTCATTTTTTCATCTCTAATTCTCACGGTGCCCCTCGCGAAGCAGCATACCCGGCCACTGAACAGCGCGGGCACGTTGGAGAGTCCGGGTGAGCCTTCCAAGCCGCGCTTTTGCGTAAGGACGCTTCAAGCTGGCGCATGTAGTTGAAGGCGTGCCATTCGTAGACCTTGAGCCGTATTTCCGGGACAGAACTTGGAATAGAGGGGTTTGGTGTTCCGTCAGCTCCAATAAATTGCTTAGGCGTAGATTGCGTTGACGTAACTGCGGTATTACGCTCTGCCGATGGTGGTTCGGAGCTGTTCGAAACGATGTGCTACCATGTCCGGTAGAGGGCACGATTAAAACGTGTGCTTCAGGGCCTGGCAACAAGGCAAGGCATGAGGTGCCCTTAGGCCACTTCAGAGAAACACCTCGTGATTTCAACTGCTGAAAAGGGGAATGCGGGGAACCCCCAATTATGTTTCCTCCATTTCCACCACGACGTATCGCTACCTGGTTCGCTCGGGAGCAGCGCCGCGGCTGCCTTAGTCAACCAATTCAACTATCCGATTCTCCAGTTCAACGGCACTTAGCAATCTATGTGGGCTCACGCTGTTTTAGGTCCCGAAGGCGGTTGATGGTAGCAGTCTTCTCTAGCAGGTATCCGTCTGACAGGTGGCTACTGCAACCTTCGTCGGGCGTAGACACATACACAAACGATCGTCCGACAGATTCAACGTCGTTCTTAGGCCTTTTCAACCTTCGCATGTCCGCGATGGATACCAATTGCTTGCCTATGAACTGAAACGTCTTCTTGGCCAGGAGCGCCCACGCCCAACCTTAGCGGTTAAGCCGCCGAGCCCGGTCCTCCTGAGGGACCCAGAGCTCTCGGACAGCAGATCAGAGACGAGTGGACCGACAAGCAAGCCGTAGTCGACATCGAGACCCCAACTCACTGGGCTTGGTTTGGTCGAGGACCCGACGGTCGAGGCCTCCAACTACCCGATGCGTCCCGCCCAGAAGCGATCGGTAGATGTCCTCACGGCCCCAGTCGAAGCTACAGTCGAAGGGTAATATCGGCGAAGAGATGGTGCAATCAACGCGATTGTGGCCTACTGCGCAGTGGTGGAAGGGCCCGCTGCGTGCCGCACTAGCCGTTCAACGGCTAACCCTGTACAACGGTCCGTCATTAAGAATGACCTTCCGGCGAGCAGCGCTTTGCACATGACCGCCATGTCTGTCTTCATAACCAGGGACGAAGACAGGCCGAGGTGATGCTTCCTTTGCGTTGGGGAAGCGCTCTGTCTAGAGCCAGACGATCCTCGCATCGACAAACTCATCCACGAACTCTACACGTCCGGTGATTTGACGGGATACTTTAAGCGGCGGCGCCTGTCAAACCTCAAGCAGGATGCCAAGCTCCAATGCCGAGTTTGCACCATGCCGCTAGAGCACAAAATGTATCTCCGAAACCATGCCCATCGGATCCACGGCACTGTTTCATAAAACCCGTAGGGTATACACATTTTCACGGCTCGACCTTGATACACACCCTCCCCGGCCGGTCTCCCGTATCCAATCCCTGGAGAGAACGGACTTTGTCCGATGACTTCGTCCAAGGGACCGGGAGACGCCGTTTGACCAGCAACTCAGTGTGAGGAAACGCGCGGTCATTAAGCACGTTGTCGCCTGCTGTGGGAGTTGTTGGAGCAGCTTTCGTGGAAAACCGTCTGTATCCTTGCCACGCCGAGGGATTTGGGCCCATCAGCTCTGTACCTGCAGGAGGTGAGGAATACAGTTTGAACCTCTGCCGAACCACCGTCACATCAAGATGGCTCGGTTTGTGTATCCAGTTATGAGTTCCATATCGCGGCCACGGTTCTTTATCCTTCTCCGTGGGTCCCTTAGCATTTTTTACTAATCAGTGGCGACTATTGGCAACAACGTGGCGAAAAGTCGTGCGCTGAGCTTATCTTCCTATTTCGAGCCACGAGTCGCCACCTCCTGGCGCAAGTCTCACTCAATGAGTAGACCGCTCAGAAAGTTAGAGAAATAAATTTTATGCGATCCTGTCGTCGGTAGAAGAGGACCGTGTTGTGCAAGCGGCGAATATCCGAACAAGAATACGCCTTTGTGGTCGCTAGGTCTACATCCAATACGCTTCCATGACTCTCGGCAGGAAGTTTCGTCGCACAACACCTCGTGCATGGAGATAGAGGGAAGGACGAGTATGATGGCGGGGACAGCATTTCATTCGACAACCACCCAAATGCCATAAGCGATGATCATTGTATAACCCCCCCTACAGAATTCGCACATTTTCAACCTCCTTATCGATGGTCATCTTCCATAGTCCCTCAATCGATTGCCCTGAAAGACAAGCATCGCCCACTATAAGATAACCACCCTGGTATCCTCGCAGTATCACAGGCCTGCTGCAACCAAAGAGAATTGCAATTTTGTCCCCTTCCCTCGACTGTGGATGCGCCCACCCAAGATAACCTCTTTCCGTCATGAGAAGTCGCATACGGGATCGAATTGCGTCGAAGAAATGACGCGCATTCTGAGCCGAGTTATTCTTAGTCCCCAACGAGCTCCAGGTCTTCGTCCACCACTCGATTGTCCGTCCGTACACCACGAAAGACCGATTCTCCGCAAGCCAGATACAGACTGAGTTTGATGGAACTGACGAGACGACCGTCGACAGCTCCTCCAGCTGTTGTGGAGTCACTACACTCCAAAGGCGATGGAAGTCCCCGGGAAGGCCGTCTGATAATTTGCACTGAACGCCAGGGAGTAATTCGGTCGACACCAGAGTTTGGTAAACGATAGACGATATATCATCATCCGAACCGTACGGTGTTGCCAACTTGTGTGGGATTGCAATTTCGTGGGCGGAAGCGTCTCCAGAATCAGTGGCAAGTGCGGTCCCTAAGCCGTCCACAGCATCAAACAGAACACCTCTAACATTCAGCTCAAGGCCACTGAATGAAATCCTCGCGTCTCTGTCAATATCCCGGTCCTCGGGATCATGCGGATTGAGAGCCATGATGTAATCGAATTGCCGGTGAGCAACAGGATCGTTAAGATCGGTCCAGTCAGTTACCCAGGAGGGCAGCTCTCCATCCACTTTCCGATTGGCACTCCTTAGATAGATGAAGTCAAGGGGTTCACCGCTCCCTAGCAACGAAGTCGCAAACTCCCTAAAGCTATCCGAAACCGAGCTCATGTAACTTGGTTCCGGAACGAAGTGCTGGCTGTCGTAGGCGAATCCAAGCAGGGCGAAAATTTTATCCCGTGGATCCGTCGCTAAAGAAGATCTGGTGCGGTGGATGGCGTCTAACAACTTGATCGGCTGCCGGGTTAAAACCCTTTTTCGGAATCCACGTAGCGTTGCAAATCTGCAAATGTTTTCATTCGCCAGACGCTCTCGACGATTTGTGAAATCCCCAACTTGGCAGCAGCTGCAACTGGCGTCAACTGCTTCCCATGGAATTTGGTAAGGTCCACAGTAGAGACTAATGCGCGAAGCAACAGCAAGTTCCTGAATGATCCAGACACGTCTCCAGTATGGTCGATCAAGCAGGGAGTTGAAGACCGGGAGAGTCGAGAGGCAGGTGTCTCGGTCAAGCTTCGGAGCTGTCCCAGCGCGCAAGTACGTTCTGGAGATTTCATCGATACCGAGGTCATCACCCAACCATATGGCCACTTCAGATGCCGTTCTGAAGATTGCTCTCATCCTAGGAATCTGGAGACTCTTTTCTTGCTTGTCCGCTTGGTTGATACACAATGCATCTGCCCAGACAACGTATGTCTTTGCAGCCCGCAATCGTCGTAGAGCGGCTTCGAGGTTGATGGTCACTCGAATATTCCTGCCGTTAACTTTAATGTCGGTCGTGACCGTCGGATCACCCCAGTGATACGATAATGCGGTATAGGATGAAGCCTTCGGTAAGGGAACATGTAATAGTCTACACTGCAAGGTCGTACTATCGGATGTCGGAGGGGCCAATTTAAGGAGACGAATCTCGGACTTTTCGTGGCGTAGGGGTTCGTAGACAGAGTTCTCCTATAAATCGATAAAAGGCGTGATCAGCGTCAGTTTAATAAAAGATTCTGACTCTATAAAGGCGAAATCATCAACCAAGAAAACACACCGCACCTCACTCACCTGCTATAGCAGCTCCCAGTCAGCCACTACTTCAATGAGAGAGGCATGTCCAGCTCGGACCAGGGTGACTTACTTGCTAGAAACGTCCCTCAGTTAATTATCGACTCAGTGAAGCGGCGTATCCAGCTCGGACCAGGTTTACTTACCACCTATTCCAGTTCCTTAGTCAGTTATCGGTTCAATAAAGCGGCATGTCCAGCTCTAACCAGGTTTACTTACTGGCTATATTGGTTCCTTAGTCAGTTATCGGTTCAATAAGGCGGTATATTTAGCTCGGACCAGGGTAACTTACTGGCTAAAAATGCTCCTTAGTTAGTTATCGACTTAATAAAGCGGCATGTCCAGCTCGGACCAGGTTTACTTACTGACTATATCGGTTCTTTAATCAGTTATCGGTTTAATAAAGCGGCATATTTAGCTCGGACCAGGGTAACTTACTATCTAAAAACGTCTTTCAGTTAGTTATCGACTCAGTAAACCGGCATATCCAGCTCGGACCACGGTAACTTACTATCTAGAAAAGTCTCTCAGTTAGTTATCGATCAGTAAAGCGGCATGTCCAGCTCGAACCAGGGCAACTTACTTCCTAAAAACGTTCCTCAGTTAGTTATCGGTTTAATAAAGCGGTATATTTAGCTCGGACCAGGGTAACTTACTATCTAAAAACGCCTCTTAGTTAATTATCGACTTAATAAAGCGGCATGTCCAGCTCGGACCAGGATAACTTACTATCTAAAAACGTTCCTCAGTTAGTTATCGATTTAATAAAGCGGCATATTTAGCTTGGACCAGGGTAACTTACTGGCTAAAAACGTCCCTTAGTTAGTTATCGACTTAATAAAGCGGCATGTCCAGCTTTGACCAGGTTTACCTACTCGCTAAAAACGTCCCTCAGTTAGCTTATCGACTTAGTAAAGCGGCATATTTAGCTCGGACCAGGTTTCCTTACTATCTATATCGGTTTCTTAGTCAGTTATCGGTTTAATAAAGCTGCATATTTAGCTCGGACCAGGGTAACTTACTGGCTAAAAACGTCTCTTAGTTAGTTATCGACTTAATAAAGCGGCATATCCAGATCTAACCAAGTTTACTTACTGGCTATATCGGTTCCTTAGTCAGTTATCGGTTTAATAAAGCGGTATATTTAACTCGAACTAGGGTAACTTACTGGCTAAAAACGTCCCTTAGTTATCGACTTAATAAAACGGCATATCCAGCTCGGACCAAGGTAACTTACTGGCTAAAAACGTCCCTCAATTAGTTATCAACTTAATAAAACGGCATATCCAGCTCGGACCAAGCTAACTTACTTGCTAAAAACGTCTCTCACTTAGTTATCGACTTAATAAAACGGCATATCCAGCTCGGACCAGGATAACTTACTAGCTAAAAACGTCTCTTAGTTAGTTATCGACTCAATAAAGCGGCATATCCAGCTCGGACTAGGATAACTTACTAGCTAAAAACGTCTCTCAGTTAGTTATCGATCAGTAAAGCGGCATGTCCAGCTCGGACTAGGGCAACTTACATCCTAAAAACGTCCCTCAGTTAGTTATCGATCAATAAAGCGGCATGTCCAATTCATACCAAGGATGCTTACCATTCTGAACAAAAGCAGTCTTGGCGGTTTGGTGGGACTTGCAATTGGAGGCAAGATCGTCGGCGGTCATCCAATCTGAGCGTCAACCAGTCGCTAGGTCTGGTGGAAACGAACACTGATAAGGCAGTTGCTGTATTCCTGGTGTTTTTCCGGTCAGGAAACGGGATGCAATAGAGGGAATGCCGAACTTGTTACATTAGAAGACGAATAGAACGAGGTTGGACAGGAAAACAATTGGGGAGAGATGTGTGCAGCTGAAAAATAAGCGCCCATATGCCTAACGTGGCTCTGGCTGAGGGCACGTGAACAGAGGAGTGCTGCCCAATCGTCCTCTACATAGTAATTACGGCTGTCCCTACTAAAGTCTAGGCTTTACTGTTTAATAATGAGCGTTGCTATTCGGGCTATATGATTTTTTCTAAACGGGCTATGACCCCACTCTGCCAGCTGCCTGCTATGCGGTCTTAGCTCCGGTACTTCCTAGTTCTCCACTTATGCTAAAACACCCTAAAACGCACCTGCTTTCCATGATTTCTGCATATCGTATCATCATCACCATACATGCAGTCCGACATAAGCTGCATTTTATCAACACCCACACTCTAATTTCGGAAATTGAACAATAACAACAACAACAACAACAACAACAACAACAACAACAACAACAACACTCTGCAATTGCGCTTCACCACAACGCCTTTCCACGCCGGCAGCTCGATGATTAGATCATAAATGCACTTCAATCGCTTCCCCTACCGCCGGAAAGCGGTCCAGATGGCGGCCCGCCTTATAATACAGTAAACGAGCTCATAAAAGCCCTTAACCGCTTCGCTCGCAGTAACGGCTACTACCTTATCAAGCGTAACGGTTCCAACTACCGCGATATAAAGCCTTCACGATACTACGTCTACTATAACCGTAGCGCTTTCCGTAAAAGCGAAGCGCATGGCGTTAGAAGGAATGGTATACGCAAAAACGACTGCCCGTTCGTCGCTACGGTCAAGGCTAATAAGTCCACCGGCCTGAAATAGGTATTCGAGCTTTACAATAAAGCGCGCTGCAGGCACAATCACGGCGCTTCCGGTAATACAAGCCATTCATACGGCCGTCGCCTCACCGAAGACATAAAGATACAGATCCGAAGTATGGCTGCTACCGGTATACGCCCTCGCAATATACTAAATACCTTAACGAAAGCGTTTCCCGGTCACCCCTTAAAGCCCAAGGACCTTTACAACTACCTTCAACACGTACGGCTTAACAAGCTGTGAGAACACAGCCTCCTACAGCCAAGGCAGGCTAGACAGGACCCCATAAATCCTGATAAGAGCGTGTGCACAACAACAAGTCGCTGATACGACCCGACAAGGGGTTCGTGGCTCAATGGTATGAGCTAGCAATTGGTCTGATTATCTGACACAAGCTTAACGGATATACAAGAACCCAAGCCTTCATCAAAAACCTCAAGGATCGTCACCTCCCTTACCGTATTACTTACGATACTAAAAATCCTAACCGCGTTATAGCAGTTATATAGACCTATCCCTAATGCGTAAAAATATAAAAGCGGTACCCGAAAATCTCAAGCTTCGACAACACGTATAAAACAAACCGGTATTATATGCCGTTCTTCAACGTTACGGGCGTCACCTGTACAGGCTTAACGTTCAACAAATGCTTCGGCGTCGTTCTTAACGAAACTAGAAAGTAATATAACTAGCTTATAAAGAACTACGTTAAACTGCTAAATAAAGTAAACGCTACAAACCCAGATATACTACTATCAGACTTCCAAAAGAGATTCAAAAAAGCAATGAACGAACATTTTCCCTTTACCTAACAACAGCTATATATCTTTCATGTTAACAAAAATATTATCCTCCACGTTAAACGCAAGTAAAAGAAATTACCGAAGGAAAAAAGGGCTAACAAAGATAAACCCGAAGACAGCGATAACGTTAACGACCCCGAAAATAGCGATAATAACTTGAAAACTGCTAAGGATCGTAAGCAGTTACGCCGCCTTAACCGCCCTGCTCGCGATAATATTATAAAAGCGCAAAGCGCGCTTTCTGCAAAAATCTCCCATATACGCGAAAATATCCTCCTATATTAACAACATATAATATACTTACAGACCGAATCCGACTTTAATTACGTATGGTTACAGTTAATTAACAACTTCAAAAATAATTAAAAAGCCATCATCAAATATCTCGAAGCCACCTACATACCGTATAAATACGAATAAGCTAACTGTTACACCTCGCAATACCGCAATTATAAAATCCGCACTACATCGCCCACCGAAACTAATCATAAGCACATCAAGGATAACCTATAAAATGCGCGTAAAAACCTTTTAAAGCTGTTAAAAAGCCTTAACCGTATGGTTAATAGGATAGCGGGTTCATATAACGATTCGCTTAATCAACAAAACGTACGCTTGCAACGAAAATATCTCGGCCGCGCGTAATTAAGAAATCTCGCAACTGTTTGTTCCTACAAAGCTATTAACCTGTTAACAGTACAATATCGCAAAGCAAAAGTTACATTACCATCAGCAGCGCAACCGTTCCCCCGTACCTTGCCGCCCTGCCCTCCTAACGGCTATCTCTTCGAAAAGCAATACGGCCTTGCCTATATAAAAAAGATCCTAAAAAACATCACGCTTACTAAAGATCAGCCTCATATCAAACCTCTCAAGTGTTACGGATTGAGATCTCCCGTTGTCTGCGGAAAACCAAAAAGGGGAATGACCTCGGGTCGAGTAAACTTCGGTGCCAAGAATGGTCTCTGCGGAGCCCACAGAAACACCTCAGAAATACCTCAGAGACATTACAAAGACCAGACGGAGGTCATACTGGAGGGAAAGGATATATAAGACTTCTATGTTTTTTTGTAAATAGCACCTACTTAATTTCGCTCCTTAGCTATTAATCTAAGTCTTTAATTAAAGGCATCGTTCTTCGATTAAGGGAAAAGTCCGTAAATCTTTTTAACGAACAGATTACTGAATTATTTTTCGCTTTATTGTTACCTGCAAATTAAGAACCCCTTTCGGATACTGCTTATACTTCCAGGTGGTCGTATGACAGGTTCGTTACATTTTGATAGCTCCTTGATTAATAGCCGACGAATAGTTTAAGGCCCAGTTGGGTATAAGCTTTCTTGAATCCAATAAAGACGATATTACAGAACGGCGTTCAGAAAATAGACGATATACCCGATCGCCCTTATTAATAAGCGATTAATATTTGGATTAAAATATCCTACTTTTTATTAAAGAAGTCTTTTCTTTAATCGATAATATGGCCCTTCTTATTATTCGGTTTTAAGGAGGACCTTTTTTTTTTTTTGCAACAATCCTTCCCGGCTTCTAAGGAAATTATTGAGGTCCAGGAAAACGAACCGAAAAAGGAAGAAGAGGAATCCGATAGCCCGAAAGGTAAGGAAAAAGAACTTACGATTGACGATAAGTTGCGTACCTTAATAACGGAACTTCAGGCGGTAAAAAGGGAGAATGCCAAACTTGTTCGACAGTAAAGGTTTTCGATATTGCCTTTATTTGGCGCAAATTAATCCCGCGAAAACATTGTTCCACCCTTTGCTTATTATGGAATGCCAAAGGTTAAGGGCTATAAGCCAACTTTTCCAAAACCTTACGACGGTACTATAGATGTAAAAGGATTTTTGGTCCAGGCCAAACTTTATCTTAAATTTTATAAAAATTTTTTAACGGAGGATTATCAAAAAGTAATGGCTATTTTTTAACTGCTTGCCGGAAAAGTTTTTTTATGGTCCGAATTTATTATGGACGACTACCTTATAAATTATCCTAACCAATCTTCCGACCTAACCAATTATGTTTTCGGTAATTATAAACATTTTAAAAAAAGAATACGAACTTTATTTAGAGATTCTAATAGAAAATAGCATACGGTCGAATAGTTGCACCTTTTCTAACAAACCAAGTTAACAGTTAAGTATATAACTAAATTTAATCGCCTTGCATCAATTTGTAATTTTTCAAAAAGCGTACTATTTTATCTCTTTTACAACAACCTGAAATTACAAGTTAAGAATAAGATGTACAAAATGCCCAAAATTAACCTTTTCCAGGATTATATTAACAAAGCTATTATTGCCGATCGACGTACCTTTAAGAAGTACTTGGAGAAAAAGAGATCCGATAGAAAAAAGGAAGATCGAAGCTTTAGCAGCAAATCCCAAAGAAGCAAAAATAAGGACAGGACCCAAAAGGAAACGAATACCATTTTTAGGGAGCTTAAAAAGGACAAATTGAATGTTGAATGCTTTAACTGTGGCAAAAAAGGTTATTATAAGAACGAGTGTCGTTTTTTAGCTAAAAGAAACTTTAGAAAAGGAGGGATTTTTTAAAAGAAGGCCCGAGCAGCCGAATAAGAAATAGATAGTAAAAGCGAGAAAAAGAAGGAAATTAATTTTACCTCTTTCCAGCAGGAATTTACCATTGCAACGACTTACTGTAAACCAAGCGGCGACCCAGAATACGAGCATTACCCGATTTGTCAGAATCAAACAGCCAAAGCCTGCAAATATCATCCCGGACAACCAGCCTCTAGGGTAGCCATAAGGCTAGGATGCGAATGTTATTTGGATGTGCAGAAATGCGAAATACACCACGAATATGGCCAAACGCGCCCTAACAACCATGGGCAGAAAACCTTTAAATCTAGCGAACTCCCAGAACGGGCGGTATACCTCAAAACCGAAACCCCTAAACAGGACTCTGTTAATGGGCACGAACTTCTTCATTTCTCGGCCTGCAACGACAACGATTATCCAATTTACCTTCGGGCGAAGGAAGATAACGATTATTGGCCCGGTTAGGACGAAGAAACCCTTATAAAGCCTGATAACGACTGCAAATATATCGAAATTCCCCGATGGCCCGAATACCCTTAATCTTATTATTTGTACCCCGAATCGGATTAAAGCCGAAAAGCTATTGCTCAGGGTTGCTTATACTATACCCCCATGCTATGCTTAATGCATGAACTTCTGGATATAAAAGCAAGCCCTGCAGAAATCTCAACTGCAAATCGGAAACCTTTCCAAACGTCAAAAGTAAAAATCACTAAAATAAAATGCCAGATTGGCCAACGAAAATGGTATACTTGCATAAACGACAAGTATACCAAATACGTAGTTAAGAAAGCCTGCAAGTGGAAACGCCTTTTAGCGAACAGAATTACGAAGTCAAAAAACGGCAAAGGCCTTCGAAATTCTTATTTAGTACCGAAGCCAGACCTTTAAAGCCATGATTAACTCTGGAACAGAAGGCAACTTCATTTCGCCAGCTGTGGCCGAAAGATATTACATTCCTTGGAAGTACAAACTAAAGTTTTACAAATTACGGATAGTTGATGAAAATCTTTCCCAGTACGATAGCGGACAAGTTCTTAAAAAAACTAAAAAACTTTTAATATGGATCCAAGGGTACCAAGAGCATCTTACCTTGGATATCGCCGATATATCAGGTTACGATATTATTTTAAGAATACCATGGCTTAATGCCAGTAATCCATTAATTAACTAGAAAATTCGCCAGCTCTTTTGGGACAGCGAATTAACTTCTGTTAAAAAAGGGTCTAAAGAAGTTTGTTACATAATCCGAAAAGCCAAAATATCAGATTCTGCCAGTATCATACCCCTAGAATATCAACGGTTCGAACGACTTTTCAAGGACAAAAAAAAACCACGAGCTGCCTCCATATGGACAATGGAACTATCGCATACTTATTAAGGAAAGACATCACCCCAAGCTTTACAAAATCTACCACATAAATCTAAAAAAGGCAAAGGCCTTATGGAAAAGCATCCAGTTGGACTTAAAAAAAGGTTACATTTAACCATCCGAATCTCCCGCAGGATATCCTGTACTTATAATACCCAAAATCAAGGACGGCAAGCAGAAAATCGACCAAAATGGAGATCCGGTTTATCGACGCGTGGTCGATTACCGATAGCTAAACGACATCACCATTAAAAACGGTTATCCTTTAACGTTAATAAATACCTTAAGGGAAAACGCAAGCAAAGCCAAATAATTTACCGCCTTAAACCTTCGAAACGGGTACTACCATATCAAAATGGCAAAAGGAGAAGAATAGAAAACTGCCTTTCGAACGATATACGGGCATTACGAATACCGAATTATGCTTTTAGGACTTACTAATACCCCTACCAGTTTCTAACGCCTAATTATAACCATATTTAGGAAATTCCTAAACAAATATATCTTTGTCTACCTCGACGATATCCTCATTTATTCCGAAACGTTAAAAAAACATAAGAAGCATGTTTTTTAGGTTCTTAAAACTTTGGATAAAGTAAATATCCGAATTAACCCCGCCAAAAGTATATGGCATACGTAAAAACTAAATTATCTAGGATTTACCCTTACCCCCGGTTAAATTTAAATCCAGGACTCCAAATTGGAAACAGTTAAAAACTGGCCTATCCTTGATAAAATAACCGTTACCGATATCCGGCAGATCTTAGGATTTACGGGTTACGTACGCAATCTAATTAAGGGATATGGAGATATTGTCAAACCATTAACGAAACTTACCATTAAGGAATATGTTAGAAAGAAATTCGAACTTTCAAAAGAAGTTAAGAAAGCTTTTCAGCTACTTAAAAACGAGATTACCAAAGCGCTAATAATGAAATTGCCCAACGCCGATAGAAGGAAACGCCTAAAGACAGATACCTCAAACTATGCCCTAGGCGCAGTTTTAAAGCAACAAGAAAATAATAAGAAATGGTACCCAGTAGCCTATTATTCCAAGGCCTTTCGAAACGCAAAATTCTAATACAAAATCTACGACAAAAAGCTGCTAGCAATTATTAACGCTTTTAAAAAATGGGAACCTTTTCTTAGCGGAACCAAAAAGCCTTTCGATATCTACTTAAATTACAAAAACCTTACCCGGTTTATAACGACTTAAGAACTAAATAAACGCTACAAAATTTGGATAATTTTCTTGTCGAAATACAACTTCCAAATCCACCATATCAAGGGGAAAGAAAACATCTAAGCAGATATCCTAAGTCGTAAAGAAAATTACGATTCCAAGGTCCCGAAACGTCGAATGCAAGTATTGCAGCAGATTAAGAACGGTACCCTACGGTTATGCGAAATACTGAAACAACCTACCCCAAAACTTTTAACGAAATTCCGGAATTCCTATAATAAGGAAAAACAAAAAGAAATGCAACAATTAAATGGACAACCTGAAAACTAATTGTTGTACCATGGCAAAATCTATATCCCCCAAGACCAATAAGAACAATTCGTCAAAAAGTTCCACGAAAATCCATTATACGGACATTAAAGTACTTTCAAAACTGCCAAACGATTGCGAAAAAAGTACGACTTTCCAGGATTCCGACAAATTATTAAGCAGGTAGTTAAGGATTGCAATATCTGCAATAAGGCGAAGGCAGCCCGATATAAACCTTATAAACTTTTACAGCTTACAGATATTCCAGAAAAGGCTTAAAATACCATTACTTGGGATTTTATTACCGGTTTACCCTTATCAAAAAACCCCGTTACTAGAGTCCAATACGATGGAATATGGGTAATCGTTAACAGACTTACCAAGTATAAATACTTCCTACCTTTTAAAGGAAACGCAACGGCAAAACAATTAGCTTATGCCTTTATCCGATATTACTTTAACAAGCATAAAATACCAGAAAAAATCATCTTAAACAGGGACAAGCTTTTTATATCAAAGTTTGGTACCAACTTTTTCAAGCAGATAAACGCTAAGCTTAAATTCTTTATAGCATACCATCCATAAACAAATAGACAGACAAAACGTTTAAATTAAACGTTGGAGCAATACTTAAAAAGTTACATTAATTACCAACAGGACAACTGGGTTAAACTTTTTCTACTGGCCCAAATGGCCTATAATATATCTGCTAACGAAGATATAAGTATTTTTCCCCATACAGCGGTATATAGTTACCAAGCAGAAATTTAACAACCAAAATAGCCACTAGGCGAAGCTTTAAAATTAACCGCAAAAGCTTTTCGAGCAGAAACGGTAGCAACCGAAATCCAGATAATACAGGTCTGCCTACAAAATAAGTTACGATTCTTTTAACAAAGGATAACCCAATATTACAATAAGAAAAAAATTAAGGGACCAATTTTATTAAAAAAAAATAAAGTTTATTTGTTACGCTAAAAACAAAACGTAACTTCGAACATTTCCCAAATCAAAACAAAAAAACCCAATAACAAGCTCGATTTTAAAAAGCTTGGTCCGTTTAAAATCGATAAAGTTATTTCCAAAACTAACTACCGACTGTCATTACCCAAAACGATGAAAATATACCCTGTTTTCTATATTTCTTTGCTTAAACCAATACCTAAAAACGCGCCGCTGGAAACTAGTTTAAAAGTCGAAAAAGACGACGATAAGTACGAAATTAAACGAATACTAAACTCCAGGGTAGTTAAAGATAAGGTCCAATATTTGATCAAATGGAAAGATTACCCATACGAAGAAAATACTTGGAAACCCTTTAAACACCTAACGAACGCGAAGAACCTGGTTAAAACGTTTTACCGTCAAAATCCTGACCGACCGACTTTAATGCGGCCAAGGTCGCAGGCGATAACGGCCCGGTATCCAGATTTAACCCTGGGCCGCTTTAATCGAAAGAAATAAAGGTTTCCGCCGTAACGTTTATTTTTAAAACAAGCTGCGCTTGCTTTGCTTTCATACGACGCTGTTCCATTTCTTCCCTTTCCTTATCTAATCTTTCTTATTTTTCTAATTCGTCCACAGAACGAAGCCCGCGGCGAATCATTTCTACACCCCGACGTTATAAGAAGTCTTATTAACGGCTCAACCTAATCAACTTAGCCATAGCTTCTGTTTGCAGTTGCTGCAGGTCTAACAGTACTTCCTCGGCGGCCCGTTTCTTACGATCAATCCGCACCTTTTCGGACCGGATATTTTGCAACGACTCCAAAGAAATATTAATGGCCCTACAAGACACATTGGCCTCATAACAGTACTGGCACTTTTTTCGCCCCTTAACCATTTTACATTCCAGTTTCAGATCCTCGCAACGTTCACAAGTGTTACGGATTGAGATCTCCCGTTGTCTACGGGAGACCAAAAGGGGAATGACCTCGGGTCGGGTAAACTTCGGTGCCAAGAACGGTCTCTGCGGAGCCCACAGAGCCACCTCAGAGACACCTTAGAAACACCTCAGAGACACCACAGAGATATTACAGAAACCAGACGGAAGTCATACTGGAAGGAAAGGATATATAAGACTTCTATATTTCTTTGTAAATAGCACCTACTTAGTTTCGCTCCTTAGCTATCAATCTAAGTCTTCAATTAAAGGTATCGTTCTTCAATTAAGGGAAAAGTCCGCAAATCTCTTTAACGAACAATTTACTGAATCATTCTTCGACTTATTGTTACCTGCAAATCAAAAACCCCTTTCGGATACTGATCATACTTCCAGATGGTTATATAACAGGTTCGTTACATTTTGATAGCTCCTTGATTAATAGTCGACGAATGGTTTAAGGCCCAGTTGGGCACAAGCTTTCCTGAACCCAGTAAAAACGATATTACAGAACGACGTTTAGAAGACAGACGATATATCCGATCGCCATTATTAGCCAGTAAAAGATCAATATCTGGATTAAAACATCCTACCCCTTATTAAAAAAGTTCTTTTTTTAATCGACAATATAGCCCCCGCTAATACTCGGTCTTAAGGAGGACCTTTTTCCCAGCAACAATCTTCCCCGGCTCCAAAGGAAACCATTAAGGTCCAGGAAAACGAACCGGAAAAGGAAGAAAAGGAATCCGACAGCCCGAAAGGCAAGGAAAGAGAACTTACGATTAACGACAAGCTGCGCACCTTAATAACTGAACTTCAGGCGGTAAAAAGGGAAAATGCTAAATTCGCTCGGCAGCAAAGGTCTTCGACATTGCCTTTATTTGGCGCAAATCAATCCCGCGAGAATACTGTTCCACCCCCTGCTTATCATGGAATGCCAGAGGTCAAAGGCTATAAGCTAACCCTTCCAAAACCTTACGACGGTACCATAGATGTAAAAGGATTCTTGATCCAGGCCAGATTTCACCTTAAGTTTTATAAAAATTCTTTGACGGAAAATTATCAAAAGGTGATGGCTATTTTTCAGCTGCTTGCTGGAAAAGTTCTTTCGTGGTCCGAACCTATTATGAACGACTACCTTATGAACTACCTTAACCAATCTTCCGACCTGACCAACTATGTCTTCGGCAACTATGAACATTTTAAGGAAAGAATACGAGCTTTATTTGGAAACTCCGACAAAGAATAGCATGCAGTCGAACAGTTGCACCTTTTCCAGCAAACTAAATCAGCAGCCGAATATGCGACTAAATTTAATCGCCTTGCATTAGTTTCCAATTTCCCAGAAACCGTACTATTTTATCCCTTTTATAACGGCCTGAAATTACAAGTCAAGGATAAAATATACAGAATGCTCAAAACTGGCCCTTTCCAGGACTATATTGACAAAACCATCATTGCCGATCGACGTATGTTTAAAAGGTACTTGGAAAAAAAGAGATTCGACAGAAAAAGGGATGATCGAAGTTCCAGCAGTAAATCCCAAAAAAGCAAAAACAAGGACAGGACCTAAAAGGAAGCGAATACCACTTCCAGGAAGCCTAAAAAGGATAAATCGAATGTTGAATGCTTTAATTATGGCAAGAAAGGCCATTACAAGAACGAATGTCGTTCTCCAGCTCAAAGGAACTCCAGGAAAGGAAGGATTCCTTAAAAAAAGGCCCGAGCGGCCGAACAAGAAACAAACAGTAAAAACGAAAAAAAGAAAGAAATCAGTTTTACCTTTTTCCAGCAGGAATATACCATTACGACGACCTACTATGAACCAAACGGCGACCCAGAGTACAAGCGTTGCCCGATTTGCCAGAATCAAACAGCCAAAGCCTGCAAGTATTATCCCGGACAACCAGCCTCCAGGGTAACCATAGGGCTAGGATGCGAATGTTATTTGGATGTGCAGAAGTGCGAAATACACCATAAATATGGCCAGATACGCCCCGACAATTATGGGCAGAAAACCCCTGAATCCAGCGAACCCCCAGAACGGGCGGTATATCTTAAAACCGAAACCCCTAAACAGGACTCTGTTAATACGTACGGACTTCTCCATTTCTCGGCCTGCAACGATAACGATTATCCAATTCACTTTCGAACAAAGGAAGATAACGATTATTAGCCTGGTTGGAACGAAAAAACCCTTACAAAGCCCGATAACGACTGTAGATATATCGAAATTCCCCGATGGCCCGAATACCCTCGATCTTGTTATTTGCACCCCGATTCGGATCAAAGCCGAAGAGCTATTGCTCAGGGTTGCTTGTGCTATACCCCCATGCTATGCTTAATGCATGAACTTCTGGATATAGGAACAAGCCCTGCAAAAATCTCAACTTCGAATCGGAAGCCTCTCCAGACGTCGGAGGTAAAAATTACTAAAATGAAATGCCAAATTGGCTAACGAAGGTGGTATACTTGCATGGACGACAAGTGTACCAAATACGCAGTTAAGAAGGCCCGCGAATGGAAACGCCTCTTAGCAAACAGAACCACGAAGTCAAAAAACGGCAAAGGCCCTCGAAATTAAGGCATCGAAAAGCTTTGCGAACCAAGACCTTATGTAAAGCAAAAAAGAATTACGAAGCCAGATCGAAATTCCTATTCAGTACCAAGGCCAAACCTTCAAAGCTATAATTAACTTTAGAGCAAAAGGCAACTTTATTTTACCAACTATGGCCGAAAAACATTACATTCCTTAAAGGTACAAACTAAAGTCCTATAAATTACGGATAGTTGATGGAAGTCTTTTTTAGTACGATAACGGACGAATCCTTAGAGAAATTGAAAAACTTCCAATATGGATCCAAGGGCACCAAAAGTATCTTACCTTGGATATCGCCGATATATCAGGTTACGATATTATTCTGGGAATGCCATGGCTTGATTCCAGTAATCCATTGATTAACTGGAAAACTCGCCAGCTCTTTTAAAACCACGAATTAACTCCTGTTGAAAAAGGGTCCAAAGAAGTTTGCTATATAATCAAAGAAGCCAAAGCATTAAACTCTGCCAGTACCATACCCCCAGAGTATTAACGATTCGAACGACTTTTTAAGGATAGAGAAAACCACGAACTGCTTCCATACGGACAATGGGATTATTGCATACCCATTAAAAAAGGACATTATTCCAAGTTTTACAAAATTTACTACATAAATCCAAAAAAGGTAAAGGCCTTATGGAAAAGCATTTAGTTGGACTTAAAAAGAGGTTACATTCAGCCATCCGAATCCCCTGCAGGTTACCCTGTACTTATGGTACCTAAAATCAAAGACGGCAAGCAGAAAATCGACCAAGATGGAGATCCGGTCTATCGACGCGTGGTCGATTATCGACAGTTGAACGATATCACCATCAAAAACGGCTATCCCTTAACCTTAATAAATATTTTAAGGGAGAACGTAAGCAAAGCTAAATGGTTTACTGTACTAGATCTTCGAGATGGGTACTACCGTATTAGAATGGCAAAAAGAGAAGAATGGAAAACTGCTTTTCGAACGATATACGGGCATTACGAATACCGAGTTATGCCTTTAAAACTTACTAACGCCCCTGCCAGTTTCTAACGCCTGATTATAACCATACTTAGGAAATTCCTAGACAAATATGTTTTTGTCTACCTCGACGATATCCTCATTTATTCCGAAACGCTGGAAAAGTATAAGAAATATGTTTTCCAGGTTTTTAAAGCTTTGGATAAAGCAAATATCCGAATTAACTCCGCCAAAAGTGTATAGCACATGCAGAAGCTAGATTATCTAGGATTTACCCTTACCCCCGGTCAAATTCAGATCCAGGATTCCAAATTAAAAGTAGTTAAGAACTGGCCCATCCTTAATAAGGTAACCGTTACCGATATCCGACAGATCTTAGGATTTACGAGTTACGTACGTAACCTGATTAAGGGATATAAAGATATTATCAAACTATTAACGAAACTTATCATTAAAGAATATGTTAAAAAGGAATTCGAACTTTTAAAAAAAGCCAAGGAAGTTTTTCAGCTATTCAAAAATGAAATTACCAAAGCGCCAATAATAAAATTGCCCAACGCCGACAGAAGGAAACGCATAAAAACAAACGCCTCAAACTATGCCCTAGGCGTAATTCTGGAGCAACAAGAAGATAATGGGAAATAATACCCAGTGGCCTATTATTCCAAGGCCCTTCGAAACGCAGAACTTCAATACAAGTGTTACGATCCACTTAACTGTTCGTATTGGAGGGAGCTCCAATAGTGGGTGGGTCCTTGACAGGTTACGTGACTACGTGATCTGTCTGATCTAACAGATC